>WNWK01000530.1:200000-310000 GCA_009830355.1 Cherax destructor
TTCCATCAAACACCTTAACTACTGGGAACGCCTGGAAGCACTAGACTTATATTCACTGGAGTGCAGGCGAGACAGATATATCATAATCTACACCTGGAAGATTCTGGAGGGACTGGTCCCTAATATGCACACAGAAATCACTCCATACAAAAGCAAAAGACTTGGCAGACGGTGCAACGTACCCCCAGTGAAAAGTAGGGGCGCCACTAGTACACTAAGAGAAAACACAATAAGTGTCCGGGGCCCAAGACTGTTCAACAGCCTCCCACCAGCCATTAGGGGCATTACCAGTAGACCTCTGGTTGCCTTCAAGAGGGAGCTGGACAGATACCTAAAGTCAGTGCCAGATCAGCCGGGCTGTGGTTCGTACGTTGGACTACGTGCAGCCAGCAGTAACAGCCTCGTTGATCAGGCCCTGATCCACCGGGAGGCCTGGTTATAGACCGGGCCGCGGGGACGTCGATCCCCGGAATGCCCTCCAGGTAGACACGAACGAGTGACTGTATTTACATGATCAGCTGACAGTACACGATCAGCTGACTGTGAATTTACATGATCAGCTGACAGTGTTTACAAGATCAGCTGGCATTATGTTAAAAAAATAACAATTTACCCCTGCTCCAAACCCTTACCCCTCGCTTCTGTCTTACCCACTACCCTGCCCTTTCCCTGTCTTTATCTTTCTTCCCTGCCCATGTCTTTATTCCCCATCCCTGGATTTCATCCCTGCTGGTGCCCCAGCCCAGGCTGCTGCCCCGCCTGCACACTCAACCTCCAGGACCTGCTGTGTCCTCAGGAAACCCTCAGGTACAGACTATGTTCGTAAATCACTCATTAATTCCGTGAGAAAATTATACACTTCCTCGGCACACTGTGAGGGCAGGGGAGTGAGGGCAGGAGTGAGGGCAGGGGAGTGAGGGCAGGGGAGTGAGGGCAGGGGAAGTAGAGTGTGGGGGTGGGCTGAAGGGTTTGGGGCAGGAAAGAGCAGTGGCAATGGTGTTCTGTGTGGATTAAATGTCTGTGCTGATGATGATGAAGAAAATAAGAAGAAATATAAGAAGAAAAGAAGAAATAGAAGAAGAAAAGGTTTTTATTCGCATTAACCCGAAGGTTTAGTAACACATGAGAGGATGGATCAAGGATCGATATAGTTAAGTGTTGTATACTTGTAAGTTACCTGTAGTCCTTTTTCGGGGGTCACCGCCCCCGCGGCCCGGTCCTAGACCAGGGCCTCAGGCCTGAATAATCAGGCTGTGGGTGCCCGCCGCTTGCAGATCAGTGTATGCACCACAGCCCAGCTGATCAGGAACCGACTTGAGGAATCTGCCAGATTCCTTCTTGAAGACAGCCAGGGGTCTGCTGGTAATCTCCCTTATGTATGAAGGGAGGAAGGGAGGGAGATATGCTGTATTTATACCTTATTTATACCTATTTATTAACATATACATTAATAAGAAGGTGGGTAAGATACATGTGTTGCCTGCATATTTAGTCACCTATGTATTCGACTGAAGAAGGTTGGCGTGTAGGCGAAATGTCTTGGAAAATAATGGTACCTAATTGTTACACGCGAGTCTTACTCTTACACCTTTTCCACCTGTAGACTAATAATTAAGGTGCAGAGAGCTGCCACTAAGCTTGGATAGGAATTAATGCACCAACAGTTTCAAACACAACATAAACATTTTATCCACATACCACAGTCATGCGACTGTCCATGAAGATTTTTTTTGTAAGGAAAGGAACGGGGTCTGAGCGAGCTTTCATTGTATCAACGCTTCTCTCTCCACGTAGAGCTTTATCAAGTGGACGTATGTTTACACTGACGTGATCAAGCTCTACACAGTGAAAACTTTTCACGAGAAAGCTCACTAAAGTATGAGAGAGATAGATGAATTCTTGTTTACGTAGTATACAAAGCAATCATATATATATATATATATATATATATATATATATATATATATATATATATATATATATATATATATATATCCTTTACATATTTAAAGAAATCTTGTGGTAGTTATCAGTAAAACATTTAGCTGGGTCTGGCCTTGGTGATGTGGTCACTAAGACAGTCATGTCCATAGTGACTCGCATTTCCTTCATTTTATGGCAATGGCGTGCCGGAGATGCTTTATAGGCTTGACGCTAGGTGGCAGTACCTGGTAACTAGTACCTGGTGGCAGTACCTGGTAACCAATACCAACACACACACAAGAAGGTGTTCGATACAGTACCCCACAACAGACTGGTACAACAGAGAAGCAAGAGATAAGATAAGGCAGGAATTACTGGGAAAGTGCTACAGTTTGAGAGGTGGGACTCAGGTACACGAGGTCACAGCTGGAAGTCAACAGCACAGATGAGTCACAGGGATGTTAGGAAATGATTCTTTAGATTTACAGTTGTCAGGAAGTGGAACGACCTAGACAGCGAAGTGGCAGAGGCAGAAACTATATATATATATAGCTTTAAGAATAGGTATGATAGGGCTCAAGCAGCCAGGATAAAGTTATACCAGTAGCGATCAACAGAGAGGCGGGGCCAGAAGCTGAGACTCGACTCTTGAATGTGCAATTAGGTAAGTACACACACACTGTAGGGTTGGTTACAGAAATTCAACCCCTATAATGAAAGTTTTGCAAATTGGAAATAAAAAAAACTGGAAACGGAGTACATACATTGTAGACAGAAACTGCAAACTTAACACAGAGAAGGAATTAATGGCGAGTATTGCACCGAGCACATCACCAGAGGTACACACCAGTAAAATATCTTCGGGTGTTTATATGTGATTCGAGAGCCCAAGAACACCGTTCATGAACCTCAACAAAACTTTCCGAGTTCAATATGGAGCACATATACACCTTCCATCACAGGAGACACATATACCAGCATAGAGAACACACTTGAACATGTCAAGAAACTACACAAGATGCAAATATTATCAACAAGACTAGTCTCAACCTACAGTTAGATACAAAGATTATCAACAAGACTAGTCTCAATCTACAGTTAGATACAAAGATTATCAACATGACTAGTCTTAACCTACAGTTAGATACAAAGATTATCAACAAGACTAGTCTCAACCTACAGTTAGATACAAAGATTATCAACAAGACTAGTCTCAATCTACAGTTAATGACCTATGAAGGGAATCTAAAAGATGATGACATAGAAGATAGCAGTAGGGGAGACATGACCACGACACATGATTACGACGTAATCTCCACATACATGATACTGAGAGGACTTGACTGAGCGGACACACAGCGACTGTTTAAAAATAGTAGGTCTGGAACAAAGAGACACAGCTGGACGCTGGAGATGTCAGGAATTATTTCTTCAGTCTGAGGGTCGTTCGAAAGTTATATGACCTTGACGGGAATGTGGGAAGACTCTTTACACAGTTTTTTTAAACAGGTATGACCGACAAGCTTAAAAGTTAATGAATTGGTCGTGATCAATTAGAAGGCGGTGCCAGGAGCTGAAATTTGACCTCTGGAATCGCAGCTAATTAAGTACAGACCGTCTTTGGACACGACATGTACTCAAGAACTAAACAAGCAGGAAGGATCGTCACGAATGTTGACTCTGAGGACAAGAAACAGTAAATCTGGGGAAATAATACACGAACTAGACTTGATAACTTTAAAAGAATGGAGGAAGCGAAGAAACATTATCACAGCATACAAAATACTCACAGATCAGAGATAAAAAGTTTATACAAAACAGCGTGTTTAGTATTGAGAGAAGCAATTTTGTAGGGAATCACAGACGAGGTGGAGGAGCAATTTTGGAAGGAATCACAGACGAGGACGAGGAGCAGTTTTGGAAGGAATCACAGACGAGGAGGAGGAGCAGTTTTGGAGGGAATCACAGACGAGGACGAGGAGCAGTTTTGGAAGGAATCACAGACGAGGACGAGGAGCAGTTTGGAGGAATCACAGACGAGGAGGAGGAGCAGTTTGGAAGGAATCACAGACGAGGACGAGGAGCAGTTTTGGAGGGAATCACAGACGAGGAGGAGGAGCAGTTTTGGAGGGAATCACAGACGAGGAGGAGGAGCAGTTTTGGAGGGAATCACAGACGAGGAGGAGGAGCAGTTTTGGAGGGAATCACAGACGAGGAGGAGGAGCAGTTTTGGAAGGAATCACAGACGAGGACGAGGAGCAGTTTTGGAGGGAATCACAGACGAGGAGGAGGAGCAGTTTTGGAGGGAATCACAGACGAGGAGGAGGAGCAGTTTTGGAGGGAATCACAGAGAAGTTTTAAAGGAATGTCAGTGGAAAGTAATTTCACTGAGGAATCACAAGAGATCTCAATGCAATAGTAAGATCTTATGGCTATAATCATAAACATATCTTTTAAAAGAGTGTAATGTTTCCGCTTCCTAAGCAGTTTTTCTGTTGCTGATTATAGAGCGACATGTGATTTTCGCTCACCATGAGGCGGGCCAAAACGACATGGGTTCGAGTCCTCGGCTAGTGTGTGTGTGTGTAATGGTAGACTGAAAAGTGCTGTTCGGTGTTTTTTGTAACACATAAGCCGGTTCTACAAAGGTGTGAGTCTAAGAAAATATTTTGATCATTGCTCCTCACAGGTTGCCTTACCGGAAGTGCTTACACATAATACCCTAGTAATGACGCACCGAGCCGTAACATCTCCCAATTTACAAAGTGCAGGCACCGTACTTCCCACCTTCAGAACTACAAGATCAGTTAACTAGTTTCCCTGAATTCCTCCATAAATGTTACCTTGCTCACACTTCAATAGCACGTTAGATCTCCAGGATGCCTCAGATTTACTGTATGTTAGATGGTCAAGCACCTTAGTCACAACATCTTCCTCACACCCTCCTTGCAGGGACCTTACCGGCCCTTCCATCCAGCCGAGGTTTGTTCACCCTCGTAGCCACTCTTCCTAAATGACTCAAATCCTTTCAACAAACCCCTCTTCTAATCTCTCAGTTATGACTTTCATTCCATCACACCAACTGCTAAATTCTTAACTTATTTTCTGTATAATATTCACACTGCAAAGTTCCACCGCCTCCAACTTCCTCACTGCAGACTAAAAGATTACGTAACAGTAGAGGGCAATACCCCACAGGAGCCTCATTTTCCTGGGTGTTTCCACAGTTATGCTGGTAGTGAACAGGTGCCTCCCCAGTGACGACTCCACGGTCCTCCCCAGTGACGACTCCACGGTCCTCCCCAATGACGACTCCACGGTCCTCCCCAGTGACGACTCCATGGGCCACACACCCACGGTCACCCATCCAACTGCTCACCACCACAACCAACGAATGTTACGAGTGCTATTATGCCAAAAAGACTTATATGGTGTCACTAAGTGCTAAGTAACTTAAAGAACAGAATGGGGATTGGAACCCATGGCAAGTCAATCCTAATACTAGCAGGCCAGTGTACCATACTGGCCTAATGAATTTATATACATCATTGGGAGGTTAGAATGTGCCACCACTGTGACTACAAAGCAAGTTTTTTTTATTACATATGAATCTCACACCAGCATGGCTGTGTCAAGCTCTAGCTTAGGTCCCTTCAGAATCGAGTCACGATCAACGAATAACACACAAAAAAGGTTTTCTTAACACCAAAGAAACTGTCCACACATAATGGAAAACAACTGTCACAACATACCATAAAACATTACAAAATACCCAAACGTTGTCACATACCCAACCATCATAACCACATACCCAACCATCATAACCACATACCCAACCATCATAACCACATACCCAACCATCATAACCACATACCCAACCATCATAACATACCCAACCATCATAACCACATACCTAACCATCATAACATACCCAACCATCATAACATACCCAACCATCATAACAACACAATCTTATTTAATTCCACACTATAATCATGGCTAACTTGTACTGTAAGTAATATTACCCAGCCTGCTGATACACATATAACGAAGACCACAATGAAAGTCAGCCACAAGTGTTAACGATGTATGTCAACTGCAATCACCCAATGTTTGTGTAATTGAAATTGTGTTAAATGTGCCTATAAAAAGTTGTTTACCAGAGGGCGTCAAAGATCAACATACCAGTAAATGATCACTAGCGTTAAGTACGTCACACAACAGTACACACGTAACACCAGTAGCACAAGACAGTACACAAGTAACACCAGTAGCACAAAACAGTACACAAGTAACACCAGTCACACAAAACAGTACACAAGTAAAACCAGTCACACAAAACAGTACACAAGTAACACCAGTCACACAAAACAGTACACAAGTAACACCAGTCACACAAGACAGTACACAAGTAACACCAGTCACACAAGACAGTACACAAGTAACACCAGTCACACAAGACAGTACACAAGTAACACCAGTCACACAAAACAGTACACAAGTAACACCAGTCACACAAAACAGTACACAAGTAACACCAGTAGCACAAGACAGTACACAAGTAACACCAGTCACACAAAACAGTACACAAGTAACACCAGTCACACAAAACAGTACACAAGTAACACCAGTCACACAAAACAGTACACAAGTAACACCAGTCACACAAAACAGTACACAAGTAACACCAGTAGCACAAGACAGTACACAAGTAACACCAGTCGCACAAAACAGTACATAAGTAACACAAGTCACACAAAACAGTACACAAGTAACACCAGTCGCACAAAATACTACACAAGTTACGCGTGTTGCGGGTGGCGTAGCACCGTCACGCTCAGACGATCCTCCACTCGCCTTCACCACCCCGTAACACACTCCAATCTGGTCCAGGGAGGGAGGCAGGGAGGCAGGGAGGGAGGCAGGGAGGGAGGAGGGAGGGAGGAGGGAGGGAGGCAGGGAGGGGAGGGAGGGAGGAGGCAGGGAGGGAGGGAGAGAGGGAGACAGACAAAGAGACAGAGAAGGAAGAAATGAGGATTAGAGAGAAGGAGATAAGTCTCGCAGACCGAAATAAAAAGACAGAAGTGTTACTGGATGTTAATGATCACCAGATCTACAATGTATACAATACAATATAATTGGTTGGCAAATGGGGTTTAAATCCTATCGACTACACGAGGGTCAATGAAGCCTGCATGTAACCTGTTCACCACCAGTCCAGAATACGTTAATCCATAAAGTAGGGATTAAACACTGAGAACTATACACCTCTCGGTGTATATACGCTGAAAGACATACACTTCTAGGTATTTATACACTGAGTTTTTGCTCATAATGCAAGTTCAGTTTCTTATATGTAATTACCGTGTGTGTGTGTGTGTGTGTGTGTTATAAACATTATTACTCATCTTAGAGGTCATGTCAAACCTTATAATATTGACAAACTCAACATACAAGCGCGCGCGCGTGTGTACGCATGCGTGTGTGTCAACATACAGTCGTGATCCTTCAATGGCAAAATATGTTGAACATCAAACAGTGTTCACCTAGGTCCCTCACCCGTTCCCTTAACACTCTGGCAGAGTTCACAAGCTCTGTGTCCCAGAGATCACAACTAATTGAACAAGGGAGACACAAGAAGCCGAGACGGGTTATGACAGGAAATGATTCTCAAGTTAAATCTCGATATGCGAAGCATTTCAAGGTCTTGCGTTGAGTCACACCCACCCACAATGTTGAGATATACACGATGTTGCACTGGGTCTCGAAAACAATCATCCATACACTCGCAGTTCGACACGAAGGAGACGCACATCTAGTTGTGGCTTACGACAGGAAGGAGACGCACATCTAGTTGTGGCTTACGACAAGAAGGAGACGCACATCTAGTTGTGGCTTACGACAGGAAGGAAACGCCCATCTAGTTGTGGCTTACGGCAGGAAGGAAACGCCCATCTATTTGTGGCTTACGACAGGAAGAAGACGCACATCTAGTTGTGGCTTACGACAGGAACGAAACGCCCATCTAGTTGTGGCTTACGACAGGAAGGAGACGCCCATCTAGTTGTGGCTTACGGCAGGAAGGAAACGCCCATCTAGTTGTGGCTTACGACAGGAAGGAGATGCCCATCTAGTTGTGGCTTACGACAGGAACGAAACGCCCATCTAGTTGTGGCTTAAGACAGGAAGAAGACGCACATCTAGTTGTGGCTTACGACAGGAACGAAACGGCCATCTAGTTGTGGCTTACGACAGGAAGGAAACGCCCATCTAGTTGTGGCTTACGACAGGAAGGAAACGCCCATCTAGTTGTGGCTTACGACAGGAAGGAGACGCCCATCTAGTTGTGGCTGACGACAGGAACGAAACGCCCATCTAGTTGTGGCTTACGACAGGAAGGAAACGACCATCTAGTTGTGGCTTAAGACAGGAAGGAGACGTCCATCTAGTCGTGGATTACGACAGGAACGAAACGCCCATCTATTTGTGGCTTGAGGCTTAAATCTCACCAAAAATGAACGCGTAAGATAACCGAGATGGTAAAACAAGAGTAGAATGAACCACAGTTAATTATTAAAAGATACTAGCACAGTAAATTATGTTTTAAAATGGTATAAAATACCAAGTTGATGAATCAGACACATGTGCAACAGTTGGGTGTCTTTATTGTTGAAACGTTTCGCCTACACGGTAGGCTTCTTCAGTCAGATACAGAGGCAGCAGTGTAGTAGCGAAGTCAAGATGATGTAATCAGTCCATCAACCTTGGAGAAGTAGTATTTTAGGTGGTCAGTGAATCATGATTAAGTTGCGTCAATCAAGACATCAACCAGGAGACATCAATTAGAAGACATCTGCCAGACGACAGTTCTCAACACTTAAGAACAGGGCAAGTAAAACAAAACGAATCAGGGCTAAAACAAGAAGGAATCCTTCAAGCAGAATGGATTCACATCGTGACTGAGCGAACCATTCCGAACCAAAGTCGAAAGCCTCGACGCTAAGTGAACACTCGAAGCGAACAGAGACATAATGGAGGCACAACGAACTACGTCCAACGTCACAAGAGTCGACGCTAAAGCGAACACTCGAAGCGAAGCAAGACATAATGGAAGCTCTTCTATACCTAAACGAATCACTCAGATGAAATGAAAAGAAAAGAAAACATAGACGTTAAATGAACAGTCAAAACGAGGCAGTAAACAAAGCCAAACTGCTTCTCTTTCTCTTGAAGCCGCTGAAGCGGGAAGAATGTCCAGGATGACCGCCATTTTTATCGAAGGAGCGACAAAGTAGCGTGTAGGAAGGGACACGTAAAGGCAATTAATTATTTATTTTCATATCAGTAGCGTGTCAGTGTTGCTCTGAAGCGTCCTTGACGGTGCTTCACTCAGGTTCACGGGAGCTGCTGAACCCTCAAGTCATGGTAGGAGCGTCCTTGGTGCTGGTTCACCAGGGTTCACACCAGCTGCTCAACTCCATCATCAGTGGTAAGCAACAAAATCTCTTGCTCGCTGCATATCTTTCTCGTGTGTGTGTGTGTGTGTACACGTGAGAATACACACACACACCATGACGTAGGTTTCTCAACGTATGTACAATGAGAGTTTACCTTAATCCCCATTTTGGATATTAAAGTGACTGGTGGTTAATGGGGTTTAAAGCCTGTCGAATACACCAGGGTCATTAACACTGTCCACAACCTTTTCACCACCAGACATTAAGCCCAAATATACGGATTAAACTCTCAGTATATATACGTTGAAATACACCTCTCAGTGTGTGTGTATAACTGTGGTCAACAGGTAACTTATAGCCTTAATGACCTTCGTATAGTCGATAGATGGTAAACCCCATTAACCAACCAACCAGCCTTAATGACCCTCGTGTAATAGACATTAAACCCCATTAACCAACCAACCAGCCTTAATGACCCTCGTGTAATAGACATTAAACCCCATTAACCAACCAACCAGCCTTAATGACCCTCGTGTAATAGACATTAAACCCCATTAACCAACCAACCAGCCTTAATGACCCTCGTGTAATAGACATTAAACCCCATTAACCAACCAACCAGCCTTAATGACCCTCGTGTAATAGACATTAAACCCCATTAACCAACCAACCAGCTCTTGACGTATATACACTGAAAGCAGCAGTGTGTATATACAGGGGACGACAGTTCAGTATATACACCGAGGTGAATATATACTGAGAAATATGTCTCTGTATATACCCTGAGGTGAACAGGCAACAAGCAGCCTTAATGGCCCTCGTGCAGTCGCTATACACCGAGATTAATTCATCTCTGTATGGAGGTGTATATATCTTTATATACGGGGAAAGCGCATATCTCAGCGAGTATATAATGAGAATATTTGTATGTGTACAGGCGTGTATATCTTTGTAGATGAGGTGTGTGTGTACAGTAGGCTGGTAGGCAGGAACCATCAGAACCTGGGTACTACCCTCCTGGCAAATGAGTGTGAAATGGAAGTGTTAAATGTTTTGCACTCTGGCAGGACTGCTGACCTTATCAGCCTCATGAACACGTAAGTTGACATCATATATAAGCCTTCACTGGAACACTAACATCATATATAAGCCTTCACTGGAACACTAACATCATATATAAGCCTTCACTGGAACACTAACATCATATATAAGCCTTCACTGGAACACTAACATCATATATAATCCTTCACTGGAACACTAACATCATATATAAGCCTTCACTGGAACACTAACACCATATATAAGCCTTCACTGGAACACTAACACCATATATAAGCCTTCACTGGAACACTAACATCATATAAAGCCTTCACTGGAACACTAACACCATATATAAGCCTTCACTGGAACACTAACACCATATATAAGCCTTCACTGGAACACTAACACCATATATAAGCCTTCACTGGAACACTAACATCATATATAAGTCTTCACTGGAACACTAACATCATATATAAGCCTTCACTGGAACACTAACATCATATATAAGCCTTCACTGGAACACTAACACCATATATAAGCCTTTACTGGAACACTAACATCATATAAAGCCTTCACTGGAACACTAACACCATATATAAGCCTTCACTGGAACACTAACACCATATATAAGCCTTCACTGGAACACTAACACCATATATAAGCCTTCACTGGAATACTAACACCATATATAAGCCTTCACTGGAACACTAACATCATATATAAGTCTTCACTGGAACACTAACATCATATATAAGCCTTCACTGGAACACTAACATCATATATAAGCCTTCACTGGAACACTAACATCATATATAAGCCTTCACTGGAACACTAACATCATATATAAGCCTTCACTGGAACACTAACATCATATATAAGCCTTCACTGGAACACTAACATCATATATAAGCCTTCACTGGAACACTGACTTCATATATAAGCCTTCACTGGAACACTAACATCATATATAAGCCTTCACTGGAACACTAACACCATATATAAGTCTTCACTGGAACACTAACACCATATATAAGCCTTCACTGGAACACTAACACCATATATAAGCCTTCACTGGAACACTAACACCATATATAAGCCTTCACTGCAACACTAACACCATATGCTTCACTGGAACACTAACACCATATATAAGCCTTCACTGGAACACTAACACCATATATAAGCCTTCACTGAACACTAACACCATATAGCCTCACTGCAACACTAACACCATATATAAGCCTTCACTGGAACACTAACACCATATATAAGCCTTCACTGCCCGAACACTAACACCATATATAAGCCTTCACTGCAACACTAACACCATATATAAGCCTTCACTGGAACACTAACACCATATATAAGCCTTCACTGCAACACTAACACCATATATAAGCCTTCACTGCAACACTAACACCATATATAAGCCTTCACTGGAACGCTACAAGCAGAGCATGACGCCAGAAATATGTTAGCTTAGCAAATATCACCAATTTCTCTGGCACGAGACCTTCCCATATACGATTATAAGTTATCTCATATACGATTATAAGTTATCTCCGATGAAGGACTGGTTGCCTGAAGTGGTCTGGGTTTTTTTCTTCCTACAAACTTTCGTTTATAAATTTAAAACGGTTTATCCTACCGGCTTTAATTTTCGTCTTTGGTTCGCTGCACCGGGGTTATAGTTTGGGTAAATATATATTCGTGTGTAAATACTCTGTGATCAGTGTTGAAGCAAATTCCAAGTTTCCTGGAATAAACTTGATAATACTGATAAACCTCTTCTGCTTGCATATTACACAGTAACGTACTCTGCAATAAACAAATAGCGTGCAGTGAGGCACAGTGAGCTGGGGTTATGCAATGCACTGACCGTAATACATCTAGTTATTATACCGAAGGGGTCATACAGCGACTGCAGAACGGGAGGTTCGGTGCATACAAGAACCTTCACAAGCATCAACACACCCTTCCCTTCCTTTATATGAAGAATATATTGTAAGAATCATGGCTTTAGACAGAAAAAAATGTCTAACTTAAGTGAATTATATGACACCATGGCAAAAACTGCAAAGGAAAGAGAAGGGAATGCGTGTTTCTCTACTGTCAAAAGGCCTCTGGCACGCTCCCTGATAAGAAAACAATGTACAGTCTAGATAAAAAAAATTCTTGAGTGGTGGTGAGTGGGAGGGGGGGGGGGACTAATTGATAAGAGAATGTCTAAGTTGATGTATTTGAGTTGATGATTAAGACACATGTGCAGCAGTTGGGTATCTTTATTCTTGAAACGTTTCGCCTACACAGTAGGCTTCTTCAGTCAAATACAGAAGCAGCAGTGTAGTAGTGAAAAAAGATGATGTAATCAGTCCATCAACCCTGGAGAAATGGTATTTGAGGAGGTCAGTCCCTCAGCCTGGAGAAGAGTTCAGCTTCTTGGTCTAGAACAATATGAGCTAAACTCTTCTACAGGTTGAGGGACTGATTACCTCAAACGCTATTTCTTCAAGGTTGATGGACTGATCACATCATATTCAGTACTACACTTGCTGCCTCTGTATTTGAAGCAACTTGTAATGTGAACAGACTGACTGATGTAGTGGTGGCCAGGCTTAGGCTTGGTTACAAGTACTTCTGACAGTTTGGCAGACACACGTATGATCATCAAACCAAATGCAAGGTATGTGACCAGCCCTATGGTCACTATCACGAGCACTATGTGCTTAATTCTCCACTTATTGAAGAATATATACAGACAGTATAACCTATGTGACATGTCAAGGTATCTTATTAATGAAAATAAGATACCAGATATAATTGGCAAATTTCCTAAATTTGCTTGTAACAGATAAGTGAACTGTAGATATCCAAATGTGCTCCTGTTAACCCTTTTGGGGCCTAGTTCCTAGGCCTTTTGTTTAGCCATATTCTCTTTCGCTGCCCTCCACAGGATGGATATTAAGATGCACAATAAACTAGCCACTTCGGTGGCAAAAATCTAGAATCTAAATCCTCTGTATTTGACTGAAGAAGTCTACTGTGTGGGCGAAACGTCTCAACAATAAAGATACCCAACTGTTACATGTGTCTTAATCATTAACTTGTCGGTATTTTATACCATTTTTGACATGTGTCTGAGTGTCTGACCGAGCTCAGACACGTGTTCCTCGTGTATCTCAGCCCAGGAAGTCTATCAGATGCTACTCAACGACCGGGAACTGTATCTTAACACACTCGCTACGTTAACTTTTAACTCAAAACACTCCAGAGGTCCAAGAGCTATACCTTAACACTTTAAAAAAAAGCTGCACCTCACAAATGACGCAGCTCTATTTCACAGTCAAAAAGCCCAGGAGCTGGAGGTAAGCCCTCTGTATCACCGGTAAATTTTGAGATCAGTGTGTCAGGCCTTGAAGCAGAAGTTCAAGTCTCTCAAACAGAGGTATTTCATTAGCAGGGCCCAAGAGCTGTACCTAGAAAATCCCAGGAGTTTCAACACAACCCTGTCAATCACACACACACAAACACAAACACCCAGGCCAAGTATTTATCGACAAGTGTCTTTGACAACTGGTAAGCAATATACTTGCGACACCAGTTACAAGGCGACTTGCGACGCGACTTGCAGCGCCACTTGCGGAGCGATTTGCCATGCCAGCTGCGACGCCACTTATGAAAAGATAAATTCTTTGGGAAGTTTGGCAAAACTGATGAATTAAATGGAACCTCCATAAAGACCGAGAAAATATTTATAAAGAGGCGCTATGCGGCTCCATAACAGCAAATATTGGTGGCTGCAGATTTTCCGATGGGGCTAAGAAGGTGACTAAGATGGAAGGAAGAGTGACAGTAGATCAGTACACTGAGATCCCAGAGAAAGTTATGCAACTCTTTGTTGGTATATAAGTACTCCCATTCCCTGTGAGGATAATATTGATGCAAGATAACTGCACTATACACAAGACCCCTTTGAAATTTGTTCGTTTCCTGAGGTGACTACACATGCCCACATAAATCATGATTGAAATCAAACAGTTCACTGAACTACAGACGCAGTAGCTGAAGTCAAACGGGTTTAAAACGTCACAACTATGGATAAACATGTTGGTGGAGGCGAGAGGGCGAGTAGGAACATGTAAACATTGATCAAGGTGATGGTGGTGGAAGATATGTTCAGTTCTTGTGATGCTGCTGCCTCGCCTGGTGGTAGTGGTGATGCTGCTGCCTCGCCTGGTGGTAGTGGTGATGCTGCTGCCTCGCCTGGTGGTAGTGGTGATGCTGCTGCCTCGCCTGGTGGTAGTGGTGATGCTGCTGCCTCGCCTGGTGGTAGTGGTGATGCTGCTGCCTCGCCTGCTGCTGCTGCTGCTGCTGCTACTACTACTGCCTCGACTACTGCTACTGCTGCTGCTGCTTCGCCTGTTGGTGCTGCTGCTGCAGCTGCTGCCTCGCATGGTCGTGGTGCTATTGCCTGGCCTGGTGGTAGTGCTGCCTCGACTGGTTTTGCTGCTGCCTCGCCTTCCAAATTGACATTAATTTTGAAGCTTAGTGTGGAGATAACGCGAGAGCTAGTGTCTGTGTTCATATCTCAACACGTACTCGCGCTAACACACGCTCTCTCTCTCTCTCTCTCTCTCTCTCTCTCTCTCTCTCTCTCTCTCTCCACTGCTTTTGTATTCTTGCGACCGGTAATGCGACTCGTTGTCTGTTCCATAAAGCAAACCCACTTTTCTCCTGTAACCGGAGGTTCCTGAAGTCAGTTCCTGATCAGCCGGGCTGTGGTTCGTACGCTGCACTGCGTAGCGGCCACAGCAGTAACAGCCTGGCTGATCAGACTTAGATCCACCGGGAGGCCGGTTCTGGGACCGGGTCGCGGGGGCGTTGACCCCCTCGGAATACTCTCCAGGTAGGTGGATAAACCCTGACTTCCTGTAAGAAATTCCACTTGATTTTACTTACAATTATAAACCCGTCATGGAAGAGTATACTAAAATTTCTTCGTCTTATTATTATTATGATTATTATTATTATTAGTCATAGATAAGCGCTAAACTCATAAGGGTCATACAGCATTGCATACTTCTTAAATCAACTTTAATACCTATTAATCAAGATTTTTAACAAACAACAGAGTATATAGTGTAGACACAGGGTGTATTTTAAGTGTATATAGTATAGACACAGGGTGTATTTTAAGTGTATATATTGTAGACACAGGGTGTATTTTAAGTGTATATTGTGTAGACACAGGGTGTATTTTAAGTGTATATAGTGTAGACACGGTGTATTTTAAGTGTATATAGTGTAGACACGGTGTATTTTAAGTGTATATAGTGTAGACACTGGGTGTATTTGAAGTGTATATAGTGTAGACACTGTATTTTAAGTGTATATAGTTTAGACACAGGGTGTATTTTAAGTGTATATAGTGTAGACACAGAGTGTATTTTAAGTGTATATATTGTAGACACAGGGTGCATTTTAAGTGCATATTGTGTAGACACAGGGTGTATTTTACCAGTGTATATAGTGTAGATACTGTGTGTATTTTACCAGTGTATATAATGTAGATACTGTGTATTTTACCAGTGTATATAGTGTAGATACTGTATATTTTACGTGTATATAGTGTAGATACTGTGTATTTTACCAGTGTATATAGTGTAGACACTGTGTATTTTACCAGTGCATATAGTGTAGACACAGGGTGTACTATCATAAAGTACCACTGCTTAATACACGTGTGGGGTGAGCCAACTGTCAACATGTTCCTGCTGAACCCTCGCTGACAGCCCTGTGTGCCTGTGTTAATGAGGTGTCTGCCTGGCTAAGATATATGCCTGTATTAAGAGCACTCCACGCCATCCTTGTCGTGGCAACCACGCCATCCTTGTCGTGGCAACCACGCCATCCTTGTCGTGGCAACCACGCCATCCTTGTCGTGGCAACCACGCCATACTTGTCGTGGCAACCACGCCATCCTTGTCTCGTAGAGAACTTTTTCTTGTGCCTGTTCTTGTCAGTTATATAACCTGGTTCATATATCAAGGGTGGAAGAGCGCGTGTCGGGGTTATATAACGATATATCAAGTTGGTCGGGTGTATGTAGGGGTTGTATAACGATATTCAGTTGGTCGGGTGTTGTAGGGTTGTATAACGATATATCAAGTTGGTCGGGCACTAGGGTTGTATAACGATATATCTTGGTCGGGTGTATGTAGGTTTATAACGATATATCAAGTTGGTCGGGTGTATGTAGGGGTTGTATAACGATGTATCAAGTTGGTCGGGTGTATGTAGGGGTTGTATAACGATGTATCAAGTTGGTCGGGTGTATGTAGGGGTTGTATAACGATGTATCAAGTTGGTCGGGTGTATGTCGGGGCTAGTTATGAGCATCCTTGTATGAGGGAGATAAACATGAAAACAGTCACTTTGTACATGTTACTTAAAGACGTTTCGGTCTTGAACTTTGATCATTCCGCATACACACACACACGTAACTGAAGTTATCAAGATCCAAGGACCGAAACGTCGTTAATAGAGGTGTCATAATGGAACACACTCGTGTCCCTTTCGCTCAAGTTGTTACTACGCCCGCCTGTGTGTACGTCCTTGTGGTGTTAGGTTCGTAGGTGTAAGTAACGAAGAGAAGAACGAGAGGAGAAGAACGAGAGGAGAAGAACGAGAGGAGAAGAACGAGAGGAGAAGAACGAGAGGAGAAGAGGACCCAGATGGCTGAAACAGACTGCAACACTTGTTAGAAAACTACATTCCTTAATTTAATCCTGACAAGAGAGATACAGAGGAGAGAGAGGGGGAGAGTAACAGAGAGAGAGAGAGAGAGAGGAGTTAGTTTTGAGAGTCCAATACAAAAATAAATGAATATTTTGTTTCTACTGTGGCAATTTATTAACCTGTGAATTGACAATAAAGTAACGCTGGGTTAAATGCCCTAAAGAAAACTTATTTAGCCCCCAAAAAAAACACAAAATAAAAACAGCTAAGATAAGTCAGGCACAACTAACGAAATCATGATAACACAATTGCAAACATACCAGGATACGGGTGGGGTTAGAACACATGGCGAGTGAGCGGTAAAACTCCTGGCCAGTGCGTAAACCACTGGGCCAGCTGGCTACAATAAGATTCATCCAGATAGGTACATTTACACAGCACAACCGAGAAACACTCAATCCTGCACGCCTATCACTCGTGTCACCAAAACATGACACTGAAAAACACCTAATTTGACCTTTGACCTCCCTAGAGGAGCTGGTTACCGAAGGTCACCAGGAAGTAATCAACATATATCACCATGAACGTCACTGTGATTTCCTCTACAACGAGCTGGAGTCACCAGAATAAACACTGGCAAATAAGTCTATTTGACAGTATTACCCTAACACCTGATAGACTGAATGCAACTCCAGGCTCAGGGACTGACTACCTCAAATTCCTCCTTATCTTCCACCGTTTTCTGTAAAGGACTGAAGAAGCCACTGGCTGGCGATACGTTTTCGTAATAGATTCCCAAATGTTGCAAAAGTGTCTCATTCTTCAACCTGTCGGTTTTTTTAAACCACTGAGATAACTCTCTCTCTCTCTCTCTCCATTGAACAGAACAGAAAATAACAGAAATATCCTCCTCTCTTTTTTCAACTCTCATTGTTAACTTAAACAAGGTAAACAAGATTATCATTAATCACATGTCAATTATATTTTAAATTGTTCTCAGCAATCTGCCTCTCTGAGTGAAGGACCAAGGACTACCATTATTATCTGTACACCAGCACACACTTATGAGGGAAGACACTCTCATGAAGACACTCAGGTATGAGAGGGAAGACACTCTCATGAAGACACTCAGGTATGAGAGGGAAGACACTCATGAAGACACTCAGGTATGAGAGGGAAGACACTCTCATGAAGACACTCAGGTATGAGAGGGACGACACCCCATGAAGACACCTCAGTATGAGAGGGAAGACACTCTCATGGAAACACTCAGGTATGAGAGGGAAGACACTCATGAAGACACTCAGGTATGAGAGGGAAGACACTCATGAAGACACTCAGGTATGAGAGGGAAGACACTCTCATGAAGACACTCAGGTATGAGAGGGACGACACTCATGAAGACACTCAGGTATGAGAGGGAAGACACTCTCATGAAGACAAACACTCAGGTATGAGAGGGAAGACACTCTCATGAAGACAAACACTCAGGTATGAGAGGGAAGACACTCTCATGAAGACAAACACTCAGATATGAGAGGAAAGACACTCTTATGAAGACACAAACATCAAGTTGTTATCTTCCTGTGGGTTACATTCTCTCATACACAAGTGTATGAACATACACAAGTGTATGCACATACACAAGTATACACGTGTATAACTCAACAATGACTCCATGACTACGTGGTCAGAAATCTCCACACACAATCTGGAGAGTGAAGTAGTGGACGCAGGATCTATACATAGCTTTAAAAAAAGGTACGATACGACTCTTGGAGCAGGGAGAGAATGAACCTAGTAGCAACTAGCGAACAGGCGGGGCCAGGATCTGTGACTCGACCCCTGCAACCACAAACAGGTAAGTAAACACACAGGAGTGGAGGCAGGATCCATACGTAGCTTAAAGAAAAGATACGGTAAGACTCTTAGAGCAGGGAGAGAGTGGACCTGGTAGCGACTAGTGAAGAGGCGGGGTCACGAGCTGTGACTCGACCCCTGCAACCACAACTAGGTGAGTACACACACACAGAAATATGCACATAAAAACACACTCAACCTTGAGTATTTAATAACCTTGAGATTAACTGCCACATTACAAGGAATCACTTCCCCTTTTTTTATATACCTACGTAATTAACCTGTCTCCTCTCCCCCTTACCTTACCTCTCCCCTGGTCCTAGTTTTCAATTTAAACTCTTCCTCGTCTCTAGGTCCCAGCTCTAACTAGGTCCCAGCTCTCCCTAGGTCCCAGCTCTCAATCCCAGGTCTCTTCCTCGATGCGGGAAGCGTTAAACCCGCAAGGGCCCTACAGCTCCTGGGGGGTATGTAAAATGGGGGAAGAGGTAATCATTATTGATCCAACGGAAGGATAGATGCTGTCCTTGGATGGAGAGCCCTTAATGGAGATGAAGAAGGCGCTGTCCTTGAAGGATGCTGTTGTTCTCGATGCTAGTGGATGCTGGTGTTGTCCTTGATGCTACTGAATGCTGGTTTTGTCCTTGATAGTGAATGCTGGCGTTGTCCTTAATAGTGAATGCTGGTGTTGTCCTTGATGTTAGTGGATGCTGGTGTTGTCCTTGATGTTAGTGGATGCTGGTGTTGTCCTTGATGTTAGTGGATGCTGGTGTTGTCCTTGATGTTAGTGGATGATGGTGTTGTCCTTGATGTTAGTGGATGCTGGTGTTGTCCTTGATGCTAGTGGAAGCTGGTGTTGTCCTTGATGTTAGTGGATGCTGGTGTTGTCCTTGATGTTAGTGGATGCTGGTGTTGTCCTTAATGTTAGTGGATGCTGGTGTTGTCTTTGATGTTAGTGGATGCTGGTGTTGTCCTTGATGCTAGTGGATACTGGTTTTGTCCTTGATGCTAGTGGATGCTGGTGTTGTCCTTGATGCTAGTGGATGCTGGTGTTGTCCTTGATGCTAGTGGATGCTGGTGTTGTCCTTGATGCTAGTGGATGCTGGTGTTGTCCTTGATGTTAGTGGATGCTGGTTTTGTCCTTGATGTTAGTGGATGCTGGTGTTGTCCTTGATGCTAGTGGATGCTGGTGTTGTCCTTGATGCTAGTGGATGCTGGTGTTGTCCTTGATGCTAGTGGATGCTGGTGTTGTCCTTGATGCTAGTGGATGCTGGTGTTGTCCTTGATGCTTTGTGGATGCTGGTGTTGTCCTTGATGCTAGTGGATGCTGGTGTTGTCCTTGATGCTAGTGGATGCTGGTGTTGTCCTTGATGTTAGTGGATGCTGGTGTTGTCCTTGATGCTAGTGGATGCTGGTGTTGTCCTTGATGTAGTGATGCTGGTGTTGTCCTTGATGCTAGTGAATGCTGGTGTTGTCCTTGATGCTAGTGGATGCTGGTGTTGTCCTTGATGCTAGTGGATGCTGGTGTTGTCCTTGATGCTAGTGGATGCTGGTGTTGTCCTTGATGTTAGTGGATGCTGGTGTTGTCCTTGATGCTAGTGGATGCTGGTGTTGTCCTTGATGCTAGTGGATACTGGTGTTGTCCTTGATGCTAGTGACAACTCTCCTGCAGTGAGTTTTCCCTCACTTGTTCATGTTGTTTTGATTTTTATTTTTTTGCTTGCTGGCTTAACTTTACTGTCTGTCTTTACTGACATTCCTTTGACGGACATTTTTTTTCTTATTATTTCGTCTCTTTTCCTACGTATGTCTAGATCATTCTTAATTTCTTTACCCCTTGTGCGTCTCTTTGACTCTTTCTCTCTCTCTCTCTCTCACGTGTCAGTGGCTCATTACTTTGTATTTTGTTCATGATTGTAACCATGTATAGGAGTGTAGATGGTTCATTACCTTTGTAACTTGCCATGATTGTCACCAGATCTACCTGGAGTTCATTACCTTTGTAACTAGTTCAGCTATCATAACTTTGGGGCCCAGTCCCTGGACCCATTATGTACCTCTGTAATCTTTTGACTACCGCCCACAGGATGGGTATGGGGTGCATAATAAAGATATTAAACTAGCTCTCTCTATCTCTCTTTCTTTTAAATAAACAAGCACAGCAGTGTTTCCTCGTCGCCACAGCAAGCAATTCACTGCTAATTACCCAACCAGCAATCATTGTCACTGTTAGTCTCGTCTTAACAGCAGGTTTGTGACTTGATAAAGTCCACTATGTGGGCGAAACGTTGTCAATAAAGGATCTCATTATACTGTATTTGTTTCTTTTTCTAAGTTCCCAATG
Organism: Cherax destructor; assembly: GCA_009830355.1. NCBI lineage: Eukaryota > Metazoa > Arthropoda > Malacostraca > Decapoda > Parastacidae > Cherax > Cherax destructor. The sequence goes on from WNWK01000530.1 coordinate 221,364, forward strand.
TATAGATGGAGATATACACCTCTAAGTGTATATAACCTAAGGCTATCGTAGCTACTGAACATAGTAGACTACTGGTTGTCGTAGCTAGTGAACACAGTGGACTACTGGTTGTCGTAGCTAGTGAACACAGTAGACTACTGGTTGTCGTAGCTAGTGAACACAGTGGACTACTGGTTGTCGTAGCTAGTGAACACAGTAGACTACTGACGTTGTCGTAGCTAGTGAACACAGTAGACTACTGGTTGTCGTAGCTACTGAACAAGTGACTACTGTGTCGTACTAGTGAACACAGTGGACTACTGGTTGTCGTAGCTAGTGAACACAGTAGACTACTGTTGTCAGCTATGAATCCAGTGATGGAACTGGTTGTGACAGGAAAACATAGCCAGCTTTTGTTCCCACTATGAAACCAACACATAGACTAGGCTAGGAAGGTAATCAGAGGTGATTGGATGCAATCTTGGCCCCTCAAGGTTTACAGCCGCACACAAGAAGAAAGCACACACTCAACTATACATGGGAAGCCTCGGAGAAGGAGCAAAAATTGACTATATTTTTTACACGAGTCTCAGAAAGATGTTGACGTCAAAACACACGACTTAAATTATCTTCTAGCTTTCTTTGAAGTCATGAAAACCTAACAAAATTGACCTGGAGGTCATCTAGCACTTACCTGTGGTGACCTGGAGGCCATCTAGCACTTACCTGTGGTGACCTGGAGGACATCTAGCACTTACTTGTGGTGACCTGGAGGCCATCTAGAACTTACCTGTGGTGACCTGGAGGACATCTAGCACTTACCTGTGGTGACCTGGAGGCCATCTAGCACTTACCTGTGGTGACCTGGAGGACATCTAGCACTTACCTGTGGTAACCTGAAACTTAACCAACATTTAACCCGGGAGGTTACAGTCAGCGTTTACCTGCGTAAACCTAAAGGAACGTCTTTAAAGGCGCCTCCCTAAAGGAACGTCTTTAAAGGAGCCTCACTAAAGGAACGTCTTTAAAGAAGCCCCCTAAAGGAACGTCTTTAAAGAAGCCTCCCTAAAGGAACGTCTTTAAAGAAGCCTCCCTAAAGGAACCTCTGTTAAAGAGCGTCCCTATAGGAAAGTATCTTTAAAGGAGCATTAGTAGGGGAACGTGCCTGAAGAAAAGTATATCTATAAGGAGCCTTGACACTTACCTATCGTGTTCCTTCTCGCGGGCCAGCTGCTCCACGTAGCGTTCCACATAGCGCTCGCGACCGTCGGGTTCGCGACGGGCCAGGCGAGCCTCCATGCGTTCGAGGCGTTCGCGCAAGTCCACCTCGCGTTCCCGGCTCGACTCTCGCGGAGGCGGCGGCGGCCGCAGCTCGCGCGAATTAGGCTCCGGTCGGGACTCAGTTTGAGGCTTCATTTCCGGCTCCATTCGGAGTTTGAGATCCGGTTCCACTCGGAGCTTGAGATCTGGTTCAATTCGTGGTTTGAACTCTGGTTCCATACGGGGCCTCATGAACTCTGGCCTGAAATCAGGTTCGAAGCGCGGTTCACTGACGGTCTCCACACCCTCCTCCACCTCCTGGTCCAGTTCCATCAGCCTGGCGTCCAACCTCGGGTCCGGGAGACCCAGAACCCTGGGATCCATCACCCTGGGGTTTAACAGCCTGGAATCCATCACCCTGGGGTCCACTAGCCTGGGGTCGAAGCGAGGATCCCCCAGGAGCCTTGGGTCGGCCCGCGGGTCGATGAAGCGGTCGGAGACGCGGTGATGGAGGCGGTCCAGGGTGCGGTAGTTAATGACGGTGTCCCTCGCCTCGTTCTCCTTGTTCTTCTTGCTGGAACGAAGCAACGAGGCGTACTTGTTCTCCTTGTTGACACTGTAACACCCCCAAACACGATCAGTACACACTACACCTTCGTAATAGATACCGACAAATTGCTTTAGAAAGACACGTAAACAAACACTAGGGCATGTCACTTCTCAAGGTCTCAGGACCAAAACGTTTTCTAATAAATATATCCTAGTGTTTGCATACGTGTCTTTCTAAAGCCCACTACACCTTCCAAATGGGGTTACGAGGAACGAACCTCAGGCTACGGTACCCTACACTTGCTAGATCTTGTACCCCACGACTAGTAATCTCCAGGGTCGCTTTACCGCGGTTTCGAAACCCCGTTACCCCATTTAGACTCTTACATTCGTTTATTACGAATCTTTGAGGCACTCTTTACATCCTGAAACACAATAATCAGTCTAGTGGCACACTGGGAAAATCAACCAAAACCCACTTTGAAAAATTTAAACTCTAGAGATGTTTGCACCTTTCTCGGCCTTAATTTTAAGTGTGAATAGACTGAAGAGGGCTTTGATGTGTCGTCGAAATATAGAGACTTCTAAAAGTTTGAGTTTTCTTTTTCCAAAGTGGGTTTTAATTAGATTTTGACCCCCCAACACAATAAATCACATGAAAATCCTAAAAAAAATGGTCCCAGTTCTCTTTTTGAATATCCTCTGTTTGTTCCTTATATAAACAGTTACATGTTTTCAATGCAAATAAACGAGTGAATTTAAAACATTCATAGGACAATATAGACAACATGACTCACGAAATCATAAATGACGCGATTGCAAACAAACCACAGAACGGGTGGGGTGTGAACCCATGGCGAGTGGTTTACGCGCTGGCCTAGAGTTTTACGACACACTTGCCATGAGTTCAAATCCCACCCTTTACGTGGTTAAGCAACAATCAGTTTTTGTATCTTTTTACTGGGATATTCACTTGCGTAGTGGTCCCCAGGCGCCTGTGACCCCAGGCGCGGGTTAGACAACATGAATTATATATATATTTTTTTAGGAACCAAGTGTTGGAGACAAAACATAAACAAGAGGGCAGGGCAAGAACGACCCTGTCCTCTCTCACCTGGAAGCTAGAGGTAAGAGGCCAGGAGAGGGAGAAAACAGGTGAGGGAGGGCAGAGAGATGTTATATGAGGGAGGTTATTAAACGTTAACAAGGAGGTTTAACCTTCCTCTTGGTAAATCATGTTGTACAGATGACGCCGGAGATGTTACTGCGAGGTCGCTCCTATATATAGTGAAGATTATACCTCTTCACAACCTTGTAGAGATGTGCCACTTTAAGTACAGGTCTACACAACTTCAAGGATAGGCCTACACAACCTTGTAGACACGTGTCACTTCAATTATGAGCCTACAAAACTTTGTAGAGATGCAGAGATCTCCTACCGTCTATCAGGGCTGAGGGACTGATCACCTCATACTATATTCCCCTGTATATTCGACTGAAGAAGCCTGCTGTGCGGGCGAAACGCTTCGCAAATAAAGATACCTAGGACTTGCACATGTGTCATAGTCATCAACCTGCCTGTATCGTATACCACGAACACTATGATCTCCAGTCATATAATTCATGACAAACTTCCTCTGTGGTACCTCCTCAAACACCACTGCCTCTCAGGAGGACTTTGGCTGTCCTAATTTTTGTAAATTTATCTGAAAAACTCCAGTTGGTTAGACAGCATTTTTCTTCATCGTTAAAAGCATATCGTTTTTTGGGTAAAAAGATTCTGTCTTCAATTAATCTGAAAGTGGTTTCCATAGTCTACTCTCGGTGTCCAACTTACAGGTCATGACATGTCAGTTGGTGTGTTTGTCTAAGTGACAGCTGGAGTAACATTAGTCTTAAGTCACATGTAGTACTTTGTGTCATGTTAATTTACTGACAGATAAGGCCAGATAAAGTAGAAATAGAAATACAGAAAGGCAAACACTGATAAATATACGGACAAAACGAAAGGTATAGAGCTAAATCAATGAGAGAGAGAGAGAGAGAGAGAGAGAGAGAGAGAGAGAGAGAGAGAGAGAGAGAGAAAGACAGGTGGAGGGCTGGGGTGGGTAGCCACACAACTCAACACACTCATGGTTTTTTTTCGTGCACCGGCAGGAGAGAGAAAGAGAGAGGGTGTGGAGTAAGGGTTATTGTCCCTGTCTCACAGTGGTGCTCTCTCTCTCTCTATCTCTCTCGCTCTCTTAATTATAATAACTCTACAGACTACAGAGAAGGATAACACAGCTTGTTGCTTGTTGATTTCATTAATATGGAAACGCACAAGTCAGTTCACAATCAGCCAGGCTGTGGTATCTAGGACTGCGCACAGCCAGCACCTACAGGCTCACTGATCAGGCAGTCAACCAAGAGACCTGGTCTGGGACCAGTCCGCGGGGGCAGTGACTCTCAGAATCCCATTATTTGTTCTTCATCAGTAAAATAAGACTACTAGATCTCATCTACATCTTTAAGACGATAAACAATTGCGAAAGAAAATAAACTATCTGAAGTGCAAGATGATGAAACTCAAGAAGAGAAACTCCGGGGCAGGAGATGCAACACAAACGTTGACAAACACACACGCATGCCCAAGAAGCCTTTGATGAATAATACATATGAAACACTGGCGCATATGTCTTATTCATCAATAAATAACAACAAAGCCTTTACTCTGATGTCTTTGCTCTGGGTAGAGACTTTTCATGTCCTGAAAATAGCTGTACTTACAGCTACACGTTGTTTTAATAAATTGTTTTGCTCTGCATGTTTGGTCAACATGGCCGTCAGAGTGACGTCTTTCAAGCAACACAAACGTGAGCAGTGGAGCCTCTTCTGCAACGTCATGAAACACTGGTGACTTCCAGTGAACCCAGAATCCTTCCCAGGACAAGTTAAACCTTGTACAGAACTTTACAGTGTCGTTTACAGTGCTCACTGGTAGGATTTTTACATCGGAATCTGTTCCAAGTGTCTTTTACAGTGGTCACGTCTAAAAGTTCAGTACAGTTTTAGCTTGAAGCTGGGGCCGAGAACTAGGTCTGAGCTGAAGCTGAGAGCTTAGTCTTGGACCTGAGTCCACACACACACACACACACACATACTTGCTTTTATCAGACTTTCGTTGCAACTTTCCCTGGGTACAAAAACTAGACTTACACACCATCTTGTGATGTTTGTTGCACACACACACAAACACACTCAACTTTCACTGTTGCAGCGGCCACACATCAACCATAAACTTACATTGCATGTTCGCTTTAACTGAACCCGGCTCAGGTGAGTTCATCCAGAACACGTATCGAGAGTGATCAACAGAAACGTGTACATTATGCCGAATAAACACCCGTGTGTGTGTGTCTTAGAGGCACCAACATGGTGCTACCATCCGCTGGTGTGTGGCCAAACACCACAAACACTTAACGAAAAAACACCACAAAACCACATGAAACGGAACTACGACCAAGCAGAAGGAAGCAGGGAAAAGCAGAAGCAGGAAGGTAGGCACATAGATACTAACACCTCCGGGTTATCCTAGGTTACCAATCCTCCGGGTTATCCTAGGTTACCAATCCTCCGGGTTATCCTAGGTTACCAATCCTCCGGGTTATCCTAGGTTACTAATGATTCAAGTCATCCTGAAAAGGTGAGTGCAGTAAGAAGGGGGGAGAAATGAGAATGGAAAAAGGGAAATGATGTTTGATAAGGGAAGGAGATGGAATTTAGCTGTTTGTTGAATGTAGTGAATGGACAGAGGATAGGGAAGGGGAGAGAGGGAAGGATATTAGCGGTTAAGTCTAACAAGAGTCTGAAAAACTTGGTAATGGGATTAAGAGTCAGAGTGACGGCACTGAAGGGGGCAATAAACACAGCGTGAAGGCGAGCATTAATACAAGCACAACAAAAGCGTGAATGTGAACAACCAGCGCGAAAAAGAACACGAAATCAGGCCCCGCGAAGAGCCTATGTAACCGCGATCTTTCAACACTTTAAAAATAATTTGACTGATGGTGGTGTGATTTTAGGTGATTTGGTGTAGTAGATCCCCAGGCACACACCATAGATCAGAGAGTACTACAATGATCCCCAGCCACACACCATAGATCAGAGAGTACTACAATGATCCCCAGGCACACACACCATAGATCAGAGAGTACTACAATGATCCCCAGCCACACACCATAGATCAGAGAGTACTACAATGATCCCCAGCCACACACACCATAGATCAGAGAGTACTACAATGATCCCCAGCCACACACACCATAGATCAGAGAGTACTACAATGATCCCAGGCACACACACCATAGATCAGAGAGTACTACAATGATCCCAGGCACACACACCATAGATCAGAGAGTACTACAATGATCCCAGCACACACACCATAGATCAGAGAGTACTACAATGATCCCAGGCCACACACACCATAGATCAGAGAGTACTACAATGATCCAGCCACACACACCATAGATCAGAGAGTACTCAATGATCCCCAGCACACACACCATAGATCAGAGTACTACAATGATCCAGGCACACACACCATAGATCAGAGTACTACAATGATCCCAGGCCACACACCATAGATCAGTACTATGATCCCAGACACACACCATAGATCAGAGAGTACTACAATGATCAGGCACACACCATAGATCAGAGTACTACAATGATCCCAGGCACACACCATAGATCAGAGTACTCAATGATCCCCAGCCACACACACCATAGATCAGAGAGTACTACAAGACCACACACACCATAGATCAAGAGTACTACAATGATCCCAGGCACACACCATAGATCAGAGTACACAATGATCCCAGGACACACACCATAGATCGAGAGTACTACAATGATCCCCAGCCACACACCATAGATCAGAGGTACTACAATGATCCCGCACATACCATAGATCAGAGAGTACTACAATGATCCCAGCCACACACCATAGATCAGAGAACACAATGATCCAGCACACCATGATCAAATACACAATGATCCCCAGCCACACACCATAGATCAGAGTACTACAATGATCCCCAGCCACACAACCATAGATCAGAAGTACACAATATCCCAGCCACACACATAGATCAGAAGTACTACAATGATCCCCAGCCACACAACCAATAGAGAGTACTACAATGATCCCAGCCACACACCATAGATCAGAGACTACAATCACCACACACACATATCAGAGATCAAGATCCACAACCAAGACAGAGTACTATGTCCAGCACAACCCGACAGAGATACCAAGATCGACACAACCCAGCCACACAACCATAGATCAGAGTACTACAATGATCCCAGGCACCACACATGATCAGAAGACACAATGATCCAGGCACACACCATAGATCGAGAGTACTAATGATCCAGCACAAACATAGATCAGAATACTACAATGATCCCAGGCACACACCAGATAGAGACACAATGATCCCAACACACCATAGATCGAGTCTATGTCCCAGCACACACCATAGATCAGAGTACTACAATGATCCCAGCCACACACCATAGATCAGAAGTACTACAATGATCCCAGCACACAACCATAGATCAGAGTACTACAATGATCCCCACCACACCATAGATCAGAGTACTACAATGATCCCGCACACACCCATAGATCAGAGAGTACACAATGATCCCAGCACACACACCATAGATCAGAGAGTACACAATGATCCAGCCACACACCATAGATCAGAGAGTACTACAATGATCCCAGGCCACATACCAGAGAGTACTACAATGATCCAGCCACACAACCATAGATCAGAGAGTCTACAATGATCCCACACACACCATAGATCAGAGTCTACAGTCCCAGCCACACACACCATAGATCAGAGAGTACTACAATGATCCCAGGCACACACCATAGATCGAGAGTACTACAATGATCCGCCACACACCATAGATCAGAGTACTACAATCCCAGACCACACACCATAGATCGAAGTACTACAATGATCCCAGCACAACACCATAGATCAGAAGTATACAAGATCCCAGCACACACACCATAGATCAGAAGTACTACAATGATCCCCAGCCACACACCATAGATCGAAGTACACAATATCCCCAGCCAACCAAGATCAGATACTACAAATCCCCAGCCACACACCATAGATCAGAGTACTACAATGATCCCAGCCACACACCATAATCAGAGTACTACAATGATCCCCAGCACACACACCATAGATCAGAGTACTACAATGATCCACACACACCATAGACAAGTACTACAATGATCCCCACAACCATAGATAGAGTCTGCCAGCACACACCATAGATCAAGTACACAATGATCCCAGCACACAACCATAGATCAGTACTCAATGATCCACACAACCATAGATGATACTACAGACCACACACACCAAGATCAGATACACAGTCCAGCACACCAGACAGAGACTCAAGTCCCAGCACACACACCATAGATCAGAGAGTACTACAATGATCCAGCCACACACCATAGATCAGAAGACTACAATGATCCCCAGCCACAACCATAGATCAGAAGTACTACAATGATCCCAGCCACACACCATAGATCAGAAGTACTACAAGATCCCAGCCACAACCATAGATCAGATACTACAATGATCCAGCCACAACCATAGATCAAGAGTACTACAATGATCCCAGCACACACACATAGTCAAGATACAATGATCCAGCACACACCATAGATCAGAATACTACAATGATCCCCAGCCCACACACCTAGATCAGAGAGTACTACAATGATCCAGCACACACCAGATATATACAATGATCCCCACAAAACATAGATCAATACTAAGTCGCCCACAATAGACGAGTACTACAATGATCCAGCCACACACCAGATAGGTACTGACAGCAACCATAGCAGTACATGATCACACACAATAGATCAGAGTACTAATGACTCCCAGCCACACACACCATAGACAAGTACTACAATGATCAGCACAACCATAGACAAGTACCAATGTCCCAGCACACACCATGTCAAGTACACAATGATCCCCGCCACAACCATAGATCAGAGAGTACTACAATGATCCAGCACACACATAGTCAGATACTAAGTCCCCGCCACACAACCATAGACAGATACTACAATGATCCAGCCACACAACCATAGATCAGAGACTACAATGTCCCCACCACACCAAGATGAATACACAGTCCAGCACACACACCATAGATCAGAAGTACTACAATGATCCACACACAGAAGACATGGACTTAGTCAGTACAATGATCGCCACACCATAATCAGAGTACACAATGACCACACACAACCATAATCAGAGTACTCAATGTCCCACACACCATAGATAAGTACACATGATCCACCACACATAGATCAGAGAGTACACAAATCGCCACACACATAGATCAAGTACTACAATGATCCAGCACACACACAGTCAGAGTACTATGTCAGCCACACACCATAGATCAGAGTACTGATCCAACTTCAACACGGCCACCATAGATCAAGATCTACAAACTCAGATACACAATTCCAGACTGCAAGTCTCAATGATCCAGCCACACACCCATAGATCAGAGTACTCATGTCGCACACACATAGACGAGTCTACAATGATCCCAACAACCAAGATCAAGTACTACATGATCCCAGCCACACAACATAGATCAGAGAGTACTCAATGATCCCCAGCCACACACCATAGATCAGAGAGTACTACAATGATCCCAGCCACACACACCATAGATCAGAGGTACTACAATGATCCCAGGCACACACACCATAGATCAGAGAGTACTACAATGATCCCAGCACACACACCATAGATCAGAGATACTACAATGATCCCAGCCACACACCATAGATCAGAGATACTACAATGATCCCAGGCCACACACACCATAGATCAGAGAGTACTACAATGATCCCAGGCACACACACACCATAGATCAGAGAGTACTACAATGATCCCAGGCACACACACCATAGATCAGAGAGTACTACAATGATCCCAGGCACACACACACCATAGATCAGAGAGTACTACAATGATCCCCAGGCACACACACACCATAGATCAGAGACTACTACAATGATCCCCAGGCACACACACACCATAGATCAGAGAGTACTACAATGATCCCCAGGCACACACACACCATAGATCAGAGACTACTACAATGATCCCCAGGCACACACACACCATAGATCAGAGACTACTACAATGATCCCCAGGCACACACACACATAGATCAGAGAGTACTACAATGATCCCCAGGCACACACATACCATATATCAGAGACTACTACAATGTAACAAGTGTTGTTGAGGTACACACTAATGTATCTTGGAGAGGCTGCCTGCTATTTGGTAGACCTTAGTTATGTGTTAGATACGGGTATTAAATTTCAAGTTGGGGTTAAGGTTTAAACCTAAGTATTTACCCTCGGTAATGATAAGATATCAGATTTATTTGGATTTTTAACCCCGGAGGGTTAGCCACCTAGGATAACCCAAGTCAGTGCGTCATCGAGGACTGTCTGTCTTATTTCCATTGGGGTCCTTAATCTTGTCCCCCAGGATGGCACCCACACTAGTCGACTAACACCCAGGTATCTACTTACTGCTAGGTGAACAGGGACAGCAGGTGTAAGGAATAATGCCCATCCATCCCGAGGATTGAACCACGTGTGAGGCGAGTGCGTTGACAACCAAGCCAAGTGATGCGTCTTTAAGCTGTCTCAAAATACCTTAGATGCTGTGTCTTAGAGCTGTGTCTCAAAATACCTTAGATGATGTGTCTTAGAGCTGTGTCTCAAAATACCTTAGATGATGTGTCTTAGAGCTGTGTCTCAAAATACCTTAGATGCTGTGTCTTAGAGCTGTGTCTCAAAATACCTTAGATGATGTGTCTTAGAGCTGTGTCTCAAAATACCTTAGATGATGTGTCTTAGAGCTGTGTCTCAAAATAAGTAACTACACAATAGCAAGGAGAGTGGAGGCACACACTGGGGGGGGAGGGGGTGCCATCTTACAGCCTTGTAACCCGGACAAAGACACTAAGAAAAACATATAAGGTTGAGAAGGAGTGCGAGGCTCGCCTCTCGCACGCCACCGCCAGTACACTCAACAACAACACCACTACCAAGGAAAACAAAAACAGCTGTTGCAAGATTCTTTAAGAATTCTTGTACTAACTCGCAAGGGTTCATCACTCTCTCTCTCTCTCACCAAGTTCTCCTCTTATCTCTCATTCTCTCTCTATTTTCTCCCTCCTTCGCTCCCTCCATACCTCTCTCTCCCTATCCCTCCAGCCTGTTAAGATATCAACGATATCTTAAGCAAGTGTTAGATAGTTTAGACATGCTCCCCGCCGCCACCAGTCTCTTCGCAACCGCCAGTCAACGGCCCTGTAACGGGAAACAACGGGAAGAACAACGGTTATGTGGTAAATCTCCACAGAACGCTTGGAAGAACACTGAGTGAACAGACCATTAAATAACCACCGTCAACAGATTTCTTGGTAGTGTCTTCCAATAGGGAACAACAGAGCATTCAACAGTATATTGAACGTAAGGCCAACAGAGCACGGAATGAGAACAAAACAACGGTATGCGTTGCAGAACACCAACAGTACACCTAACAGAGCACAGGCTCAACGAAACAGTGGATCAACGGATCATTGCATAACCATTACCAACAGTGTGAATAATAGGGTATAACAGAACGCCAACAGAATACTCAACAGAACAAACGGAACGACATATCACCACCATTAATAGTGCGAATAGTAAGTGTAAAACACATCTTCAACAGAATATTCAACAGAGGACCAACAGAACACTAAATGAGCACAACGGAAATTTCATGGCAGAGCACATAACAGATAAATAACTAATCAGACAACAGACAGCAACAGAGGACTAACAGAGCTAACAGAAAAAAACAGAATACATGAGCAGAGCTAACAGAGAAACAGAACCCACAACAGACAAAACATACAACACAACTGACAAGTTTAACAATGGAAAAACAAAAACACCAAACAATAACAAACAAAAAAATAAAGGTTAATGAGACGGGAAAAAAACAGACAAACAAGTAAAAAAAAATTAAAAAATAAAAGCCTAAAAAATCATATAAAAGTTAACACAAAAGCAAACAAAAAAAAATATTTTAAATCTAGAAAAAAGCTAACAAAAATTAGAAAAAAATAATGAATAGTTAACAAAAACTTAGTAAATAACAAAAATATCTAGAAAAAACTAACAAAAATTTAGAAAACGCAACATAAAAAAAATAGAAAAAAATAACAAAAATATAGAAAACGCAACCAAAAAATAAAAACTAGAAAAGACTAACAAAAATTTATGGTAAAGCCAACAAAAAATTAGGAAGAAATAAGAAAAACTAGAAAAACGCAAACAAAAAATCTAGAAAATGTCCACGAAAATCTAAAAATAACTAACAATTTTTAAGAGAAAATAAGAAAAATCTAGAAAAGGCTAACAAAAAACTAGGAAAAAATAGACAAAAACTAGAAAAGGACAACAAAACTAGGAAAAAATATATAAAAATCTATAAAAGGCTAACAAAAAATTAGGAAAAATAGAAAAAATCTAGAAAAGGTCAACAAAATCTAGAAAAATATATATATATATATATATAATCTAACAGAGGAGAAAGTAAATTGAATCTAGGAAAAGCTAACAAGAAAGTTAAAACAATGAAAGTTAACAAGAAAAACTTGACGTAAAGTGCAAATGCAATTTTTTAAAAAACTAAATTAAAACAAAAACAGCAATTAAAAATGTCAATACAAATAGGCCGGCAAAAATAGGGAGGCCATAAAAATGTGAAGAGAATTGAAGGCGACATGACAGGTGTGAGTTACGTTACAACAGGTGCGTTGCATCATGACAGATGTGTGGTCTGCGTTATTACAGGTGTGAGTTGCGTCAACACAGGTGCGTTGCATCATGACAGATGTGTGGTCTGCTTTATTACAGGTGTGTGAGTTGCGTCAACACAGGTGCGTCGCATCATGACAGATGTGTGGTTTGCGTTATTACAGGTGTGTGAGTTGCGTCAACACAGGTGCGTTGCATCATGACAGATGTGTGGTTTGCGTTATTACAGGTGAGTTGCGTCAACACAGGTGCGTTGCATCATGACAGATGTGTGGTCTGCGTTATTACAGGTGTGTGAGTTGCGTCAACACAGGTGCGTTGCATCATGACAGATGTGTGGTTTGCGTTATTACAGGTGTGAGTTGCGTCAACACAGGTGCGTTGCATCATGACAGATGTGTGGTTTGCGTTATTACAGGTGAGTTGCGTCAACACAGGTGCGTTGCATCATGACAGATGTGTGGTCTGCGTTATTACAGGTGTGTGAGTTGCGTCAACACAGGTGCGTTGCATCATGACAGATGTGTGGTCTGCGTTATTACAGGTGAGTTGCGTCAACACAGGTGCGTTGCATCATGACAGATGTGTGGTCTGCGTTATTACAGGTGTGTGAGTTGCGTCAACACAGGTGCGTTGCATCATGACAGATGTGTGGTCTGCGTCATTAGAGGTGTGAGTTGCGTCAACAGAGGTGCGTTGCATCATGACAGATGCGTGGTCAGCGTCATTAGAGGTGAGTGAGTTGCGTCATTAGCAGTGCCTCGTGACGTTAAAGGAGAGACAATTATAATCTTAGCGACACGTAATGGCACTTTAGCGCCTACTTAACCGCGGTTACATTATGCTGGAGGAGGAGGAGGAGGAGTTGGAGGAGGAGGTGGAGGAGGTGGAGGAGGAGGAGTTGGAGGAGGAGGTGGAGGAGAGGAGGAGGAGGAGGAGGAGGAGGAGGAGGAGGAGGAGGAGGAGGAGGAGGAGGAGGAGGAGGAGAAAGAAGAGGAGGTAAAAAATTATGCAAGAGTCCAGATCGAGGTTGAACTAAGGTTATTCAATAGAGCATAAATTTGTACTGTCTTTACACTTTTTAAAAACGGCGACCAACAGAAGGTGACCATGTAAACAGAGGGTAAACATGCAACAGAAGGTGACCATGTAAACAGAGGGTAAACATGCAACAGAAGGTGACCATGTAAACAGAGGGTAAACATGCAACAGAAGGTGACCATGTAAACAGAGGGTAAACATGCAACAGAAGGTGACCATGTAAACAGAGGGTAAACATGCAACAGAAGGTGACCATGTAAACAGAGGGTAAACATGCAACAGGTGACCATGTAAACAGAGGGTAAAAATGCAACAAGTGAGCATGTAACAGGTGAACATGCAACAGGTGAACACGCAACAGAAGGTGAACACACAACAGAAAAGGAATATGCAGTAAAAGATGATGTTTTGGACTCAGGTCATTTAGGTAATGATGAGTGAAACACTGAGTAATCTGGTGAATAATCTTGGTGGAGCCCAAGGTTCGAACCCCCCGCTGTCACAACCATCAGCCTGGCTATTGACGACTTAATTTGCTCACTTTCCCAAACTAGCTGAAGCAACTGGCAATTAAGACGTGGTAAAAGACTGTTAGATAACTGGGGGTTACAACATACACTCAGATAATATACACACACACACACAAACACGACAACTAGTAACTAACACAAACACGACAACTAGTAACTAACACAAACACGACAACTAGTAACTAACACAAACACGACAACTAGTAACTAACACAAACACGACAACTAGTAACTAACACAAACACGACAACTAGTAACTAACACAAACACGACAACTAGTAACTAACACAAACACGACAACTAGTAACTAACACAAACACGACAACTAGTAACTAACACAAACACGACAACTAGTAACTAACACAAACACGACAACTAGTAACTAACACAAGCACGACAACTAGTAACTAACACAAACACGACAACTAGTAACTAACACAAACACGACAACTAGTAATTAACACAAACACGACAACTGGTAACTAATTCACACACAAACACGACAACTGGTAACTAATTCACACACAAACACGACAACTGGTAACTAATTCACACACAAACACGACAACTGGTAAAACACACACACACACAAAACTACGTGCGCCTGAGCATGGAAAAAGTATAGAAGTCAAAGGACCCAGGAATATAAGGAGATTAGTAGAAGAGCCAGAAACAAATATGCCCAGATACAGAGGAAGGCCCAGCGGCAATATGAAAATGACATAGCATCGAAAGCCAAATCTGACCCAAAGCTGTTGTACAGCCACATCAGGAGGAAACCAAAGTTCAGTCGAGGACCAGGTAATCAGGCTGAGAAAGGAAGGAGGGTAGATCACAAGAAACGACCGAGAAGTATGTGAAGAGCTCAACACGAGATATAAGAAAGTATTTTCAGTGGAGACAGAAAGGACTTAAGAAAGCCGGAATGGTGGGGGTACACCAACAAGTGCTGGACACAATACACACAACCAAGGAGGAGGTGAAGAGGCTGCTAAGTGAACTAGATAATTCAAAGACGTTTCCTGAAAGAGGGAGAAGAGGCGCTGTGTGTACCACTAATAACAATATTTAACACTTCTATCGAAACAGGGCTACTACCTGAGGTGTGGAAGACAGCAAATGTAGTATTAATTTTTAAGAAAGGAGACAGACAGTATTAAACTACAGACCAGCATCACTGACATCTATAGTATGCAAAGTCATGTAGAAGATTATCAGAAGTGTGGTGGAGGACCTAGAAAGGAATAAGTTTTCACATGATAACCAGCACGATTCAGGGAAGGGAAATCCTGTGTCACAAACCTACTGGAGATTTACGACAAGGTTACAGAAGTAAGACAAAAGAGAGAGAGAGGGATGGAGGTAGATTGCATTTTCTTGGACTGTAAGAAGGCTTTCCACACAGTTCCACATAAAAGACTAGTGCAAAAGCTAGAGCAGGCAGAAATAACAGGAAACCGCAATGGATCAGAGAATACATGACAGGAAGGAAACAACGAGTGATGATACGTGACGAGTTGTCAGAGTGGGCGCCTGTCACGAGTGGGGTTCCACAGGGGTCAGTCCTAGGGTTGGTGCTGTTTCTTGTATATGTAAATGACATGACACATGACGTAAGGGATAGGTTCAGAGGTGTCCCTGTCTGCAGACGATGTGAAGCTAATGCGAAGAATTCAAATAGATGAGGATCAGGTTGGACTACAAAGGGATCTGGATAGACTGCAAGCCTGGTCCAGTAAGTGGCTCCTGGAGTTTAATCCCACCAAGTACAAAGACGTGAAGATTTGGGAAAGTCAAAGAAGACCGCAGACAGAGTACAGGCTAGGAAGCCAGACTGTAAACCTCACTCAAGGAAAATAATCTTCGGGTGAGTATAATACTGAGCACATCTCCTGAGGCGCACATCAACAAAATAACTGTTGAGGCATATGGGCACCTGGCAAACCTAAGAATAGCGTTTCGACACCTTAGTAAGGAATTGTGTACGTCAGGCCCGTATTGGAGTATGCAGCACAAGTATGGAACCCCCACCTTGTCAAGCACGTCAAAAAATTAGAGAAAATGCAAAGGTTTGTAACGAGACTAGTCCCGGAGCTAAGGGGTATGTTCTACAAGGAGAGGTTAAGGGAAATCGACCTGACGACACTGGAGGACAGGAGGGACAGGCGGGACATGATAATGACATAAAATACTGAGAGGAATTTGACAAGGTGGATAGGGACAGGATGTTTCAGAGATGGGACACAGGAACAAGGGGTTACAACAGGAAGCTGAAAACTCAGATGAGTCACAGGGATGTTAGGAACTATTTCTTCAGTCACAGAGTTGTCAGAAAGTGGAATAATCTGGAGAGTGATGTAGTGGAGGCAGGATTTATACATAGTTTTAAGACGAGGTTTGATAAAGCTCATGGAGCAGGGAGTGTGGACCTAGTAGCGACCAGCGATGAGGCGGGGCCAGGAGCTGTGAATCGACACCCGAAGCCACAAATAAGTACAAATGGGTAAGTACACAAACGACAACTGGTAACACACACACACCAGCAGCGACCAGTGAAGAGGCGGGGCTGGGAACTATGACCCGACCCCTGTAACCACAAATAGGTAAGTATAAATAAGTACACACTGACACATACACAACATAAAAAACACAGAGGTAAGACAAATAAGACAGCACTACAGACAGACACTTGCAAACAGACAGCGAGTATCAGGCACGTGCTGGGTTAATTAGTAAACAAAGATCTTCAACAACAGTCTCATCACAGTATTACCATCACAAGTGTAAGGAACACAATATTACCACCACAAGTGTAAGAAACACAGTATTACCACCACAAGTGTAAGAAACACAATATTACCACCACAAGTGTAAGGAACACAATAGTATTACTATCACAACTGTAAGAAACACAGTATTACCACCACAAGTGTAAGGAACACAATATTACCACCACAAGTGTAAGAAACACAGTATTACCACCACAAGTGTAAGGAACACAATAGTATTACTATCACAACTGTAAGAAACACAGTATTACCACCACAACTGTAAGAAACACAGTATTACCATCACAAGTGTAAGGAATACAATATTACCACCACAAGTGTAAGAAACACAGTATTACCACCACAACTGTAAGAAACACAGTCTTACCACCACAAGTGTAAGGAACACAATATTACCACCACAAGTGTAAGAAACACAGTATTACCACCACAAGTGTAAGGAACACAATAGTATTACTATCACAACTGTAAGAAACACAGTATTACCACCACAACTGTAAGAAACACAGTATTACCATCACAAGTGTAAGAAATACAATATTACCACCACAAGTGTAAGAAACACAGTATTACCACCACAAGTGTAAGAAACACAGTATTACCACCACAACTGTAAGGAATACAATATTACCACCACAAATGTAAGGAACACAATATTACCACCACAAGTGTAAGGAACACAATATTACCATCACAAGTGTAAGGAACACAGTATTACCACCACAAGTGTAAGAAACACAGTATTACCACCACAAGTGTAAGAAACACAATATTACCACCACAAGTGTAAGAAACACAGTATTACCACCACAACTGTAAGGAACACAATATTACCACCACAAGTGTAAGGAACACAATATTACCACCACAAGTGTAAGGAACACAATATTACCATCACAAGTGTAAGGAACACAATATTACCACCACAAGTGTAAGGAACACAATAGTATTACTATCACAACTACAATAAACACGGTAGTTCTACTACTATCACAACTGTAAGAAACACAGTAGTATTACTATCATAACTGCAAGGAACATAATAGTATTACCATCACACGTGTGAGGGACAATGAGATAAGAAGAACCTCACAACTAAGAGATGCCAAGTCAATGATGACACTACAAACTACTAACAACTGTTTATCTACGAGAGATGAAATAACAAGTCTGGGGAATTTACAAAGGAACTTTCACTCTCCGTACCAATTCAATCAATCACGTAAATTATTGGGAACGCCCAAAATTTCTCAAATTGTACTCAGTGAAGCGGAGGCGAGAAAGGTACGTCAGAATCTACGCTTTGGCAATAGTAAAGCAACGATGAAATTACTTATTAAGGCAGCAAGAGTGACGGTAGATTTTACAATACATTCCTCAATAAAAACAATGGCGTAGCAAGTACACTAAGAGATAACTCACTAAGACTTTTCCCAACCTACCTTTAAATGAACTTGATGAGAGAGGGAACTTATTTCCTCCAGGAGGTCCCTAATCAGCTGGGCTATCTTGCGTACATCAGAGCCCACCAACAATCTGACTGATCAATCACCAGCATCACCACAACTACCCCAAACAAACCAGCTATAAGTGAATAAATGATTTACAACACTGACAAGTTGATAAATGATACTTGTGTAATATTTGGGTATCTTTGTTCCAGAAACTTTTCGCCACGCAGTGACTTCTTCAGTCTACTGCAGAGAAAGGTGAAAGATGATCAGGAGGAGTATGAGGTAATCAGTCCCTCAGCCTGGAGTCGATGTGTTCAGTGCATCAATCTTGAGATTGATGGGCTGAACACATTAACTCCAGGCCGGAGGACTGATTACCTCAAACTCCACATCATCTTTTACCTTTCTCTACACTGGACCGAAGAAGCCCAAATGTCTCATTTATCAAATCAACTTTACCTATATAATGAGAGATTAGGTATTTCTTACTTCTCTTGACAATGCCGTCCACTCACACGCCCTACAGAGGCTCTTCACGCCCACACCAGTTGATCACACTCCGTATCCTCTCCTCCACACCCTACTGATCACCTCTGATAGGTTACCATCAGGTTACGCCAAACAGAATCCCAGCTGATCAGAATCAAGTACGTCTCAACGTCAGTGTACAGACGAAATAAAGCAAAGGTAAAGTGTGACTGAGGAAGTAACTCGTGCGAAGGGAGAGGGAATAGACGAGTAGCTGAAACGAAAGTAAATAGAAAAGCAAGTGATGAGAACAAAGTATTAGTGTGTGTGAACAAATGTCTTCCGTGAGAGCTGACTGATACAAAGATGGGAGTGGTGTCCAAGCCTCACCATCACCACTCCTAATCATCACCATCACCACTCCTAATGGTGAGACTTGTCTCTCTGCCACAACTATTATATATATATATATAAATATATATATAGGATGGGGTCCACCTCTGGTGTACATTGTGGGACCCATAGCCTCGGAGAAGTGGATAAAAAGGCTTCAAGGAAGAATATTTAGATTTCTTTCTGAAGCCATTTGAATATTCCACTTCCCCTACCCTATATATATATATTCTTCCTTGAAGCCTTTTTATCCTACACACACACATATATATATATATATATATATATATATATATATATATATATATATATATATATATATATATATATATATATATATATATAGTATATATATATGATGGAGTAAGCGATGATGAAAATTTTTCGTTTTCGGGTCCCCCTGCATCGGTGGTCACCCTGCCTCGGTGGTCACCCTGCCTCGGTGGTCACCCTACTTCGGTGGTCCCCCTGCCTCGGTGGTCACCCTGCATCGGTGGTCACCCTGCCTCGGTGGTCCCCCTGCCTCGGTGGTCCCCTGCATCGGTGGTCACCCTGCCTCGGTGGTTCCCCTGCCTCGGTGGTCACCCTGCTTCGATGGTCCCCCTGCATCGGTGGTCACCCTGCCTCGGTGGTTCCCCTGCCTCGGTGGTCACCCTGCTTCGGTGGTCCCCCTGCATCGGTGGTCACCCTGCCTCGGTGGTTCCCCTGCCTCGGTGGTCACCCTGCTTCGGTGGTCCCCCTGCCTCGGCGGACCTCCTGCCTCGGTGGTCCCCCTGCCTCGGTGGTCCCCCTGCCTCGGTGGTTCCCCTGCCTCGGTGGTTCCCCTGCCTCGGTGGTTACCCTGCCTCGGTGGTCACCCTGCCTCGGTGGTCACCCTGACAGTTGGGGTACTTGTGGTACTACTGGTGTGACAGTAAAGGTACACTTTTATGAGAGGCACTTCTGTGAGAGGCACTTCTGTGAGAGGTACTTTTGTGAGAGGTACGTCTGAGAGGCACTTCTGTGAGAGGCACTTCTGAGAGGTACTTCTGTGAGAGGTACTTCTGTGAGAGGCACTTCTGTGAGAGGCACTTCTGTGAGAGGCACTTCTGTGAGAGTAGAGACACTTATAGTGCAATGTTTGTCAAGAAAGATTATTATATTTTAAGGAAAACGATAAACCCGTAGGAGTCACCGCGGAGACTGGGAGGCAATCAGGTGAGATCCGAGGAAGGGGATGGTCGCTCCAATGGCTTGAATAGAAACCACTTCACCGTCATTCCAAGACCCCCCTTCCCTCCCCTCTTTGAAGGGCTGTTAGTGTGTAAAAAATCATTGGCTTCTGAAAGACGTTTTATTAGGCTGCTGCTGCTGTTGTTGCTGCTGCTTCTGCTGCTGCTGTTGTTGTCGATGCAGCTTCTCTTTGATTCAAGTTTCCCTCAACTCTCGTTGCATTTACGCTATTCTGTGACGCAATTTTCTTTTTAACCGTAACACTGGTTTGTGATCTATAAGAGAGTGAGTCAGGCCACGAGGCAATACCTCACTGCTTCCTGCACTAACCTCACCCCAAACACTGCAACACACTGCTCTTCTCCCCACCTCGCACGGCTGACACTACCCTCCAACACGTTATTTTATTACAGTATACCAGTCAAGTCCTGACTACCTCATTAAATTACTAGTTAAACCCTAGCTAATTTACTGTTGGGTCGGGGGCGGCCCGCCCTCTGTGACATGGGCTGCCACTCACACCTGCCTTGCCTCAAGAGAATTTCCCTTTCTATCTGTTACAGTCGACCCTCGGTTTTCGTTCACCTACAAACTTTTGTAAGTGTATTTTTGGGGTTCTGAAACGACTAATCTCATTTACATTTGTCCTTATGGTAACAAATTCGTTCGGTAATGGCACTCAAACAGCATTCTGGAATGAATTTTCAACGAAAACCGAGGGTCCACTGTATCTGACATTACATAGTTCTTGACGACGCACGAGAATGCAAAAGATCTAAAGATTTCCATTCATACGCGACTTGTTCTGTATGTATATATTATATACATATATACATATACATACACATACACACATGGGGCGTGACACCTTACCTAACCCTGCTATCATTTATTCTCACTCATTATCCATCATTTTCTGCCTAATTTACCACCTTTATTGGTCAGATGAGGCGCGTGGCGAGCTGTGTCATCCCCAGTGACAGTTTGTTCAGTGTTGATACCTGATGCTGTCACACGTGTCTGTGTGTGTACTCACCTATTTGTGGCTGCAGGGGTCGATTCGCAGCTCCTGGCTATGTGTGTGTACTTGTCTCCTTGTGATTGCTGGGTACTAGTCTCAGCTCCTGGCCCCGATTATAAATTGCCACTTGTTGAGCTTCCTCTAGTCTCGTGGGTCTTGTCATACCTCATCTTAAAACAACGTATGGAGTTTGTCTCACTTTCTCGTTCAGGTCACTCTACAACTATCAGGCTGAAGAAATACTGCCTGATATCCCTGCAACTCGTCAGTGTCTTCAACCTTCAACTGTGACCTTGTGTACCCGTTCCCCATCTCACGAATAGTTTATCCCTGTCCACCCTTTAAAGTCATCACAATATTTTGTATGTCGCTGTCATGTCTCTCCTGTTCCTGCTTCTTCTAATCTTTAACGTCTTCAGGTTCAGTTTCTTTAGCCTACCATAGTTCACCTTTATCAGTGACTGCGTCAGCACGATCACCTGACAACGAGACAAACCACTCATTAATATTGGTGAAAAGTAAGAGACAGTAGAATCAATAAAGATGGAAAGACGATGTAATGTGTTTAACGTTTCTGAATAAAGATACCTAACTGCTTCACACATATATCTTACTTATCAAGGTTTACATCCTTTGTACCCGAAACTACGGTCAGTTTCTGGTCCTCCTACTCACATCTTCTTTACTTTGCAGTTACTGAGACTAAATTCCTGTAGCAACTTGTATGACGTTCATTGGTAGTCTTGTTCTTACCAGTTGTTATTCCCCTCGTTAACTTTACATCTGCAAACATTGATACATGTGTCTCTCCTGGTGTGTCACTCAGACACACCAGAAACAGTACTGGTCCTAATATTGAGCCTTGCGGAACTGCGTGTGTACCGCCTTGGGTAAAACAAACATATAAAGGCTCTATCTTTGTTTTACACAATGTGGCACTCAAGCACACACACACAAACCAGTGAAGAGACGGGGCCAAGAGCTGTGAATCGACCCCTGCAACCACAACTAGGTGAGTACACACACACCTACATGTCTTGCGTCACCCCCGAAAATGCTAAAGCGTATTCCTGAAGGATGAGTCACGTTTATGAACAGACATTACCAAACAGAAACTCAGCAAGTTTACTGGAGACGCTGGCAACAAACACTGACCTCTAGGTACAGTAACCTGAACTAGTCTCAACACTGACCTCTAGGTACAGTAACTTGAACTAGTCATAACACTGACCTGAACTAGTCATAACACCGACCTCTAGGTACAGTAATCTGAACTAGTCACAACACTGACCTCTAGGTACAGTAACCTGAACTAGT
Organism: Cherax destructor; assembly: GCA_009830355.1. NCBI lineage: Eukaryota > Metazoa > Arthropoda > Malacostraca > Decapoda > Parastacidae > Cherax > Cherax destructor. The sequence goes on from WNWK01000530.1 coordinate 244,343, forward strand.
CATAACACTGACCTCTAGATACAGTAACCTGAACAAGTCACAACACTGACCTCTAGGTACAGTAACCTGAACTAGTCACAACACTGCCCTCTAGGTACAGTAACCTGAACTAGTCACAACACTGCCCTCTATGTACAGTAACTTGAACTAGTCACAACACTGCCCTCTAGGTACAGTAACCTGAACTAGTCACAACACTGCCCTCTAGGTACAGTAACCTGAACTAGTCACAACACTGCCCTCTAGGTACAGTAACCTGAACTAGTCACAACACTGCCCTCTAGTAGTGAGAATAAACTGAAGTTAAGGGCAAACATGCCCTCAGGACAGTAACCTGAACTATAAACAAATGTATAGGTACATGGAAGAATATCTCACACTGCTCTAGGAGAAGAACTATCAACATGTAGTACAAAAAGCTATCCAACACTGTCATCTCAGGTAGTGAAATAAACTAAGTTAATTGGTCAAGAAAATTGTAGCTACTAATAACTAATATAAATATGTTATACATAGAAGGTATTCTCTGTATATACAGAAACATTCTCATGACAAATTGAGCTTTATCGTTATCTAGGGATTAAATAAATTTAAATTTAAAGTTGTTTAAATGTCAGTAATCCTTAAAACTAGGGATTATACTCCTAGAAGTGAATTGCACAAGAAGGAAGATAACATGTGGAGTTGTAGTCGTATTTTGGGATTGTGGTTAATAACTGTCATGTGTGTAATCAAGACTGGTAATCGACAGGGGAAGGCAAAAAGGGAAAGAATGTGGGAGTGATGTGTGGAGGGGAGGGTGGTGTGTGGAAGTAGAGGTCAGTATGGTATGGTGTTTTGTTTTCAGAAGAGGAAAGAATGAGAGTGATGTCATGAAGAGGAGAGGTGTGAAGAAAGGTCAAAATGACATCAGTGGTAGACGTCAGTATGGTAGTGACGTAACAATGGTAGGGGATTAGGGGGGAAAGAAACAGACAAAAGAGATCAATACATCAAATATGTCACCAAACTTCAGCGTTCACCATGACTGAAATATTTACTATGTTCATAATTAACAAATAACGTAACAAAAAAAAACTAGTATTATTAATGTAACTATTAATATTACTAATACTGTAACTATTATCATTATTACTCTATTATTACCGCTACTGTTAATATTACTATATTATTATTACTGTAAATATTATTTTATTACTGTAACTATATTATTATTGCAACTCATTATTACTGTAACTATTATTATTATTATTACTGTAACTATTATTATTATTGTAACTATTATTATTACTGTAACTATTATTATTATCACTGTAAATATTATTATTGCAACTCATTATTACTGTAACCATTATTATTACTACTACTGTAAATATTATTACTGTAACTATTATACACTGATCAACACTCATTTGCTGGTCAATAATATTACAGAGATTTTAGGGTAAGTTTGCAGTACTTAGAGTATGTCATCGGTTTTGCCTGATTGGCTCAATTTTTTGATAAATTTGGTGTGCCATTGAAAAACATAAAATATGTGAAAAGTATATTGATCAGGTGGGGCTAACTTGCAAATCGCATTGAAGTTATTGTTTAGATCATGCAAAAGTCAAATCATGTAATGCATTCTATATAATTTTATATAATAACAGATTAACTTAGTAAGATAATTTAGATACCACTAATTACTCCATGTGAAAACGTTGTTTGTACGATTTTTTTGTTGGTCATCAGCACAGTTTTGTTGAGTGAGCAATTGAAAGAGATGCATACTGGCTACCATTGTGCAATAAGACATTTCAGGCTTCTAATGCAGCTGTCTATAAACAGCCGGCAATCTCCTGGTTGATATTCAAGTGCCATTCGAAGAAGTCCAGGGATGTTACTGCAGTATACAAGTTCTTCATCTTGCCTGAAGGAAGGAAGGAGTTCAACCTTTCTTCCAATAAACTGTTATTTTTAACTTCTTGTTGTAGACAGTTCTTTTTTTTTAGTCTGGATGTTAAAAGTTCAGATGCTTACTTTGACAGACTGATGTCACGTATCAGATCAGCGAGTTCTGGGGTGTTGAAATGTTTACTTCATATTCACTTCCACTACTATCACCTGTGTTACATACTAAACCCTGAGTTGCTTCAACATCTGATAATGGAAGGTCAGGCAGTGTTGTAAACACTGGTATGGTAACGTCTTCGCTGTGTGGCACAGGTCTCCTTGCTGACTCCAAATCAGGATATTCCCACTTGACTTTCTTGTATCGACTGAAACCTTTCACATTCACCACACAAAATAACAATCATCGTGGTGGTTTTTCAGCTTCCACACCATAGGCATACCCAAATTTAAACTTTCCCTTTACCTATTTTTCCACCGTGGTAAGAATTCTACACAGGTTTTGCAAACCATATGGGGAGCCCAAGACTTGTCTTGTTCTTCAAGACTTGTCTTGTTCTTCAAGACGTCTTGTTCTTCAAGACATGTCTTGTTCTTCAAGACTTGTCTTGTTCTTCAAGACGTCTTGTTCTTCAAGACGTCTTGTTCTTCAAGACCTGTCTTGTTCTTCAAGATTTGTCTTGTTCTTCAAATGTAGCAAAATACACTGGGATTATTTAATAAGACTCTTCGTGAAGAACAGATGTTTCTCTGGGAAAAATAACAAAATAAAGGCAACAATATTGTCACGTGGTTGTTGTTGATACAACTCATTTCTTTAAATATTATATCATTTAAAAATAAAATTCTAATATTTATTAAAACTATCTGTACATACAAATTGTCACTACATCTACACACGTTATGGCTACGTTCCCTGTTAACTGAGGGTAGATATACAATATCTCACAAACTTGAGCTAATTTGAAAACCCTACTGCCATTTTTCGAATTCAGCAACCCCAAAAATACCCTAAATACCTTCAAATATCTATGACAACAAAACTTTTGTTGTTGTTGACCAGTGTTATTATTATTATTACTGTAACTATTATTATTTATTATTATAAGCGATAAACCCGTAAGTCATGCATAGGTTGGGGAATGAGAGGTAATCAGGTTTGATTCTTGGTAAGGGGAAAGTAGCTCAGAGTCCTTGGAGCAAGAGCCCTTCACTAAGGAACCCACTAGAAGGGTCAGTGGAGAGAGAGAGAGAGAGAGAGAGAGAGAGAGAGAGAGAGAGAGAGAGAGAGAGAGAGAGAGAGAGAGAGAGAGAGAGAGAGAGAGGGAGGGAGGGAGGTAAGTGTGGCGTCAGTGTGGTTGTCTGTTCTATGTAACCTTTCCTAGAAAACCAGGTAAGACACATTTACTCACAGTGTGTGTGTGTGTGAGAGAGAGAGAGAGAGAGAGAGAGAGAGAGAGAGAGAGAGAGAGAGAGAGAGAGAGAGAGAGAGAGAGAGAGAGAGATCTTGTTCAAATATCCCATAAACTGGCTCATACATTCCTTCCATAATTCAATATAATGTTTGGTAAACTTGTTCGAACGTTCTATAAAATCGTTCGGATGATTCACAGATTCATTCAAACATTTCCTAAACTTGTTCCCACGTTCCACGAACTCATCTGAACGATTTGTAAACTCGTTACGTACACTGTTCTGGCGAACCACACGAACGTGCGCCACCCGTTTAGTCTCACAAAGGACTCCTCCAACTCTCGGAAAAACGTCTAGGGCGGTTAAAGAAACGTTTAATGTAAAAAAGCAATAAACGCTGCCTTCAGGCGTGAGAATATGATCCAGCAGAGGAATGGACCAAGTCGACCCTGAGGAAATTGTTCCACACGTGGTGTGGAGCAACCTTGTCTCTCCCAGAGAACTACACCCACACAACGGCACCCCCTCACTCTTACAGACTTTATTATTTTAGCACTCTCATATTGCCCCCCGCAGGCACTTCGCTGCCGGACATATCCTACACCTTTTGTAATTGGCTTAGAGGCTCGTTAGTTTCCCTATCTCCTAATATCATGTTTATTTTTCCCTATAATCTACCTTGTCCATAATTACTATCGCATTTGCTTTGTCTGCTTTCGTAAGGTGAAGTCCAGGATCTTTCCTTAATTCATGGTATAACTTAACAAATCTTTGAGGACAATAGTGTTGCAGAGGTCTGAGCAAAGCTCACACCTCTGCAACACTATTGTCAGTTAACTACAATTTATTTAAGATAAATTGCTTTAAAACAAAGGGAATAAAGAAAAAGAAATGAAAAAATGCTAACATTCTACCGACATTTTTAAGTAAAGGTGAGAATTGGTAAGTGACGGTGAAAATTTGTAAGTAACGGTGAGAATTTGTAAGTAAAGGTGAAAATTTGTAAGTGAAGGTGAAAATTTGTAAGTGAAGGTGAAAATTTGTAAGTGAAGGTGAAAATTTGTAAGTGAAGGTGAAAATGTATAAGTAGAGACGTTCCGTAGACAACTCATTGACGACGACTCATGGACATGTAGTGATAGTGTGAGTCTCACTGTTATAACGACCCAAGACACCACGTCACTGATGAAACAGTAAACAAACAGTTATAATGTGTTGCAGAGTCATAGACACGACAGAAACTACAAAGAGCGGGGCAGGAGCACCGCTAGCAGGTGCCTAGGGGCGACATGTGTGTGCCCGAGGACCGGTCGTCAATCTCAAAATGACGATTCTTGTTGGAGGAAGAGGATGGGTAAGACCCACGTCCTGCTGAGCCCTGTGCAACATGCTGCTCGTCCGTAGGGCCCCCCGGGCTCCTCACATATATACAATTAACATTATCTCTCAGTCCACAGCAGGATTCGAACCTGCGCACTCTGTATAAAAGAACACAGTACTTTGATTCAGAATGTGCAGGTTCTAATCCTGCTGTGGACTGAGAGATAATGTTTGTTAAAAGTTCGCCCGTTTGCGAATTGTTAAGCATATATAAAACTACAAACAGTAATTAATCACATCAATAATAACTGCAGCAATAGTATCAGCAAGAAATAATATTATGCTATTTTTAATAGCAGTAAATAAACATGAGGTGCAATCAGTAGGCGTCATCAGAGAACTAGGACCATATAATTTAACCTTGAGGAATAACTTAAGTGTAATGAACACTTGTCACTGGCCAATAATAAGTCACGGAAAATTAAATGATCATAGACCAGGCCGCCGGGGCGTTGACCCCCGAAACCCTCTCCAGGTATATATTTCGACCCCAGCAGGAGGTCAATTATTTTTCTAAATTTGTGTTTGCATGTGGGTTATTACTAAGCTTCAATGTTTACAAACACTATACGTCAGATACTTCATACATTGTTATGTTTCATAATGACACTATTAAGGTTTATAAGTACAATAAGTATTACTAATTATATGTGATAAACACTTCATGGAAGCTCTATAGTTAAAATAAGAATTACAATGTACCATATATGTAGCATCTCGTAATAAATACTGATGATTATACCTAACACTAGCATATACTGACCTCAAAATAACGAGAAAAGACTAAAATGGTAAACTTAATGTTGACTAACAATATATGATGAGTTTTCTCTAACATTAACTAACAATATATCACGATAAACTGCCTTTAACATTAACTAGAAGAATCACATGATTACCTGCATTTAACGATATTTATAACAGAATAACATAATATACTGCCTGTAATGTTATCTATAAAAGAATATCATGATAAACCGAGAGCTTCACGTTACATACAACAAAATATCATAATAAACTACCTTTAATATTAGATGTAACAAGAATCGGCTATACTGCCGACAAAAACAAAAGTAATCCAATATAATAACATAAATCATTGACGTGAGCTCACCGCCATTTCTTGTCAGGTTCCTTGTTGTGTCGCTGAAGTGTCCACATTTTGAAAAACACTTTGGAGGCTGCTGCCCCGGCTTAAGGGTGTCTCTCTGGCCTCGGAGGTGAGTGATCTGTGGCAGGGTGTGTTCCTGTGTCCTCTTGAATTGGCCGGCGTGCCTTGTTAAAGATGTCTGGCTTCCTCGGGTCAATGCCGAAGCTCATACGCTCAAGTCTTATGTCACTACTGGCGTGTCAATACCTACGTTTTTTTTAGAATATAATATTTACTGTCAGTTCACTTGTAAAATAAGAGCTAAGTTGGTAGTGATGTTAATATTTTATTTTTTTCACTGGTAAGCCAACTTAGTTGACGCCTAGTTATTAAAGCTTATGTAAGAAGTCAGAAAGATATATAATGAGGAATAGTGTATAAAATGTGAAACAGAGTATGCAATAAGGAACAGAATATAAAATGAAGAACAAGAGAATATAATGAGACAAGGTACACTCGACCACCCGTCTAGCAGCGCGGTTCACGCCACATTGAACGCCCGCCACCCCCACCTTCACCAAGCTGCCACACATAAACACATACTCTTGTCGTACCGCAAAACATTCTCACTTTTACTGCTCACTACGTAATTGTTGGTCATGACAGAGGTTACTCAAACCCTCCATCAATCCCCGACTCACTGTAATGCTGTTTGATCGTAAATATTTGCCTGTGTGTTTTGTGCAACCTAACTGGAAACGAGAGGAAACCTAAACAATTCTACATGGATGATACTTGATCGTCAATGAAAAAAATATATATTACTTTTAAGTGAAGTTTTAGTTCTTGGTCCGTCAGTAAATTAATATTTTACTCACAGTTCACGCCTAATATTAATAAGTAAAATTATAATGATTATATAAAACTACATATTCCATAAATATTCTCACATTCTGACACACCCATAATAGTATAAATGGCTGACACTGTACTGATCGAGGGGAGAAAATACACTTTGAGTCCATATAAACACTATGAGGAGCATAAAACAATCATGAACGTTACAATATGGGACCCATGTCAGAGTACTTTTTTGATATAGCAAATTCAATAAATGAACTTAATCTCAAGCACATATAACCAATGAATTAATAAAGGATAGGCCCTGGAAAAAATAAATTAATGGTCCAAGTCGTACCGAAACGTCGTCATAAGTTTTCTTCTATGTGCGGATTATTTGTGTATTGAAAATATTAAGTTTTGTAATCCAGGGGGGGGCTGCAGCCCCTCAGACCCCCGCCTAATAAGTGTGTGTGTATAAAACTATATTAAAATACAATTTATTCGAGCTCCAGAATCCTTATTATGAATTGATCGTGTTTTTTGAAGATCTTAAGAGATTTCAATGAGATGCGAGTGATGATCACACGGCTGGCAGCGAGAAACTATATGAACTTTCCCCCCGGCAGCGGTGACCGTGGGCACCAACTAGCCTGTCACCAACCCGGTGTTAGTGGGCAATGCTACCTACGTTTTATATTTATTTATATATATATATATATATATATATATATATATATATATATATATATATATATATATATATATATATACAGATTAACCAGAGTATTTATTGTATTTTGAAGGTGCAAGGACGATCAAGTAATTCTCATTAAGCATGTTGGAGGTTAGGTTAATAAAAACTGAATTAAATATTAAGGCGAAAGCAATGTACGTCTTTTCTTCACAACTGTACATTCTTTACAACTGTACATTCTTTACAACTGTACATTCTTTACAACTGTACATTCTTTACAACTGTACGACATTTCTTCACAACTGAAGTTACCTGGAGTTAACCTGGAGAGGATTTCGGGGGTCAACGCCCCCGCGGCTCGGTCTGAGACCAGGCCTCATGGTGGATCAGGGTCTGATCAACCAGGCTGTTACTGCCGGATGCACGCAAACTGACGTACGAACCACAGTCCGGTTGGTCAGGTACTGACTTTAGGTGCCTGTCCAGTGCCTTCTTGAAGACAGCCAGGGGTCTATTCTGGGAGGTAGTTGAACAGTCTTGGGCCCCGGACACTTATTGTGTTGTCTCTCAGTGTACTCGTGGCGCCCCTGCTTTTCATCGGGGGAATGTTGCATCTCCTGCCGAGTCTTTTGCTTTCATAGAGAGTGATTTTCGTGTTCAAGTTTGGTACCAATCCCTCTAGGACCTTCCAAGTGTATATTATCATGTATCTCTCTCGCACTATACGACATTTCTTCACAACTGTACGACATTTCTTCACAACTGTACGACATTTCTTCACAACTGTACAATATTTCATCACAACTGTACGACATTTCTTCACAACTGTACGACATTTCTTCACAACTGTACGACATTTCTTAACTGTACATTTCTTAACCGCACGACATTTCTTTACAATTGTACATTTCTCAACATATGTACGAAATTTCTTTACAATTGTACATTTCTTATCAAATGTACGACATTTCTTCACACTTGTATGGTATTTGAAAGAATTACACATCACTTCAAGCATCATCCTCGTGTACGCTACAATACCTCTACTAGTTGAGCACTTCCCAATGAATATAATATATAAATGGTATATGAAGCATCACTGTGGAGCCCACACCTAAATATAAATCAAAATGTTTGCAACCAGACTATTCCGGGAGCGAAGGATCAGAAAAGACGCGATCACGACGTAAAAGATACACAGCACAATGACAACCTGGATACGAAATCATTACCCTCGTACGAACAGCAACAAATAGAGATAATAACTGAAAACAAAGATGTGCCACAAGAATGGAAAATATTTTTTTTCAGGACATAGATTATGACAACCCAGAATGAGGTGGATGAGCAGGTAGTGGAACTCTCTGACACATCACAAATATATGCCCAAACGACAAGAGATTGACTGTCAGTCGAGTGAATGTTAAGAGGATTGTATTGGATCCCCTGGAGGTGGGGCCAGGAGCTTGTGCTGGATCTCTGGAGGCGGGGCCAGGAGTTTATACTGGATCTTTGGAGAGATGGTCAAAAACTTAAACTGGACCACTGGTGGGTGTTCCAGGAACTGGAGGGGTGCCAGTACACGGAGGCACTCACGAGAGTGACGACTCTGCAGGTAAACATAATTACAGGTGGAGGAAGACTTTCTCCTCTCAGAGAGTCTATTAAGGGGTCGTGGGCATAAAGTTGTATCGGTAATGACGGAATGGGTACGGAGACTGGGAGACGGGCATGACGCAGTACGAAGACTGGGAGACGGGCATGACGCAGTACGAAGACTGGGAGACGGGCATGACGCAGTACGAAGACTGGGAGAGGGGCATGACGCAGTACGAAGACTGGGAGACGGGCATGACGCAGTACGAAGACTGGGAGACGGGCATGACGCAGTACGAAGACTGGGAGAGGGGCATGACGCAGTACGAAGACTGGGAGACGGGCATGACGCAGTACGAAGACTGGGAGACGGGCATGACGCAGTACGAAGACTGGGAGAGGGGCATGACGCAGTACGAAGACTGGGAGACGGGCATGACGCAGTACGGAGACTGGGAGACGGGCATGACGCAGTACGAAGACTGGGAGAGGGGCATGACGCAGTACGAAGACTGGGAGACGGGCATGACGCAGTACGAAGACTGGGAGACGGGCATGACGCAGTACGAAGACTGGGAGAGGGGCATGACGCAGTACGAAGACTGGGAGACGGGCATGACGCAGTACGAAGACTGGGAGAGGGGCATGACGCAGTACGAAGACTGGGAGACGGGCATGACGCAGTACGAAGACTGGGAGAGGGGCATGACGCAGTACGAAGACTGGGAGACGGGCATATCGGAGTGAGTCCGAAGAGGGGTGAGTGGACTGTGCTGTTTTATACTGACAGCGTCGGAGGTCGTCAGTCTGTTGGTTAAAACGCCAACCATTGTCTACCACAAAGTTTCATACTGTTTGTCATGTCAATCACTTACATTTTACAACAAGTTTTCATGTCTTATAAACACCAATTTTCCAACTGAATTTTGACTCATGAATTTTTGGGCATATCCATGGGAGCATTGACCAAAAAAAAATTAATTTTTTCAATTAAAACTACCATCTGTTTTTTTAATGGAATTTATGAAAAATTTAACTATGGTGAGGAGCTTTATAAGAGAGAGCTAAGTATAATCTGGTTTCAGTCATGGAAGGTTAAATAGGTTTTATGGTGTTCTTGATCCAGGGCACTGCAGCTGCCTTCCTTTCCTTGAATCAAATCTAACTGCCTCCCTTTCCCATGAATACTAATACTACTGCTACTACTACTACTAATAATAATAATAATATTTTTTTGCAGATACTGATACCATCAAAATTAACCGATACCGACAGTCTGGCACACCCATTCATAATAATAATAATAATAATAATATAACAATAATAATAATATAACAATAATAATAATATAACAATAATAATAATAATATAACAATAATAATAATAATATAATAATAATAATAATAATATAACAATAATAATAATAATAATAATAATAATATAAGCAACAGGGTGAGAACAAGTATAATTGGAACGTAACACTGTAGAAGAAGCTTTATACAAAGCAAACCCTCATTTCACACACTATGTATCGCTCCAACTATAGAGCTGTAAATCTAGATTTATCTTATTCATCAACTTGTCGATACTTAAGAGCATCAATAATATTTATCTGTTAAGTAAAAGGACACAAATGCAACTAATGTGACATTTTATTGTAGCAACGTTTCGCTCTCCAGGAGCTTTCGCTCCTGGAGAGCGAAACGTTGCCACAATAAAATGTCACATTAGTTGCATTTGTGTCCTTTTACTTAACATATTGTCGGTAATTCTACCAATATTATTACAATATTTATCTGAGACAGCAACACAATGACCACCTTCCACTAGTCGGACAGGCTCACTTGTGACGTTACCTCCAGCTGCTACACCTCACCTCTGTTCTAGTAAATAAGGCCGGTTGCATGCCTTTGCTTTAGGCTTGAGCGACTGACCACCCCTAACCAAGGGTGAGGGACTGACTGCCTCAACACTGCTACTTCTACTCTCCCCAATGTTACATTCGCTTATATTCAACTGAAGAAGCCTATTGTTCAAGCGAAACGTTTCAAAACGTTTCAAGTATTAAACATGTGACTTATTCATTAAAGATAAAAAAATTGCTCTGTTTAGAGTTGTTTTGTTACGATAGGAAGTACTACAATGGCACTGAGTTAGAAACACTAAGATGGTAATGACGTAGAAACACTAGGATGGTAATGACGTAGAAACACTAGGATGGTAATGACGTAGAAACACTAGTATGGTAATGACGTAGAAACACTAGGATGGTAATGACGTAGAAACACTAGGATGGTAATGACGTAGAAACACTAGTATGGTAATGACGTAGAAACACTAGGATGGTAATGACGTAGAAACACTAGGATGGTAATGACGTAGAAACACTAGTATGGTAATGACGTAGAAACACTAGGATGGTAATGACGTAGAAACACTAGGATGGTAATGACGTAGAAACACTAGTATGGTAATGACGTAGAAACACTAGGATGGTAATGACGTAGAAACACTAGGATGGTAATGACGTAGAAACACTAGGATGGTAATGACGTAGAAACACTAGGATGGTAATGACGTAGAAACACTAGGATGGTAATGACGTAGAAACACTAGGATGGTAATGACGTAGAAACACTAGGATGGTAATGACGTAGAAACACTAGGATGGTAATGACGTAGAAACACTAGTATGGTAATGACGTAGAAACACTAGGATGGTAATGACGTAGAAACACTAGGATGGTAATGACGTAGAAACACTAGTATGGTAATGACGTAGAAGAACTAGGATGGTACTGACGTAGAAACACTAGGATGGTAATGACGTAGAAACACTAAGATGGTAATGACGTAGAAACACTAGTATGGTAATGACGTAGAAGAACTAGGATGGTACTGACGTAGAAACACTAGGAGGGTACTGACGTAAACACTAGGATGGTACTGACGTAGAAACACTAGGAGGGTACTGACGTAAACACTAGGATGGTACTGACGTAGAAACACTATGAGGGTACTGAGGTAGAAACACTAGGAGGGTACTGAGGTAGAAACACTAGGATGGTACTGACGTAGAAACACTAGGATGGTACTGAGGTAGCAACACTAGGATGGTACTGAAGTAGAAACACTAGGATGGTACTGAGGTAGAAACACTAGGATGGTACTGAGGTACAAACACTAGGATGGTACTGAGGTAGAAACACTAGGATGGTACTGAGGTAGAAACATTAGGAGGGTACTGAGATAGAAACACTAGGATGGTACTGAGGTAGAAACACTAGGATGGTACTGAGGTAGAAACACTAGGATGGTACTGAGGTAGAAACACTAGGATGGTACTGAGGTAGAAACACTAGGATGGTACTGAGGTAGAAACACTAGGATGGTACTGAGGTAGAAACACTAGGATGGTACTGAAGTAGAAACACTAGGATGGTACTGAGGTAGAAACACTAGGATGGTACTGAGGTAGAAACACTAGGATGGTACTGAGGTAGAAACACTAGGATGGTACTGAGGTAGAAACACTAGGATGGTACTGAGGTAGAAACACTAGGATGGTACTGAGGTAGAAACACTAAGATGGTACTGAGGTAGAAACACTAGGATGGTACTGAGGTAGAAACACTAGGATGGTACTCACCTCACACCATCATGGGGACGCCGATACCACCGACAGGCTTCAACCTTACCTGCAACACAAGAACAATGCTACTTGTTATAATTATTAAAACATTGTAAACTACGTGTAGAACTACACAAAGTTTAAAAACTACACGAAATAAGATCCAGAAGGATCAGAGAAGAGAGTGCACACAACTTGTAGAGGCGGATCTACTATGAAATTAACGAAGCTTAAGTTTCAGGGCCCCTAATCCCGGAGGGGCCACAGAAGTGATTTTAGTCGACACTGTTTAAAATTTTTGGGTCTACTGTATGAGAAGGGGTTGCGAAGGGGGCCCCCCATAACAGTTCAAGCTTCAGTGCCCCAAAAAATGTATGTCGCCACTGCACATAATATGGAACAAGACGATGGGAAAACACTCCAAGATAGTGCGATAAATGGGAAGGGTAAATGAAATAAAAAAACAACTGTGTTTTAAGAATATAAACATGTACAAGCGCATGTGAGAAAGGTTTGATTTGAGAGGGACCTACCCAGTAGGCTTGCTACGCTGCCTCTCGATGATTACATTCTTACTTCTACTAATGGGTCCCATCTCTTCTGTCATCAAGATTTCCTCCGCCTCACCTTTAGCAGTATATAAGTCTCCATTCTGATGCTTCAGCTTCACAATGTTCCAGACCATGGAGCAGAATTCTTCTCCAGGCTGAGGGACTGACCACCTCAAAACTACTACTTCGAGGATCGTGAACTTATAATATCGCCTTTACATCTCCACTGCTTCTGCTGCCTCCTCTGTATACGACTGAAGAATCCTACCTAACGGTTGCGCATGTCTTATAACTTGTCGGTATTGTATACTATTATATTGTATATTATTATTATATACAGGTATAAACTCCAGGACAGAAAAGATTTGACCACTGCGCGTTTTTTTTTTTTTGTAACGGCAGAGGCGAGAAACTTGGGAATGTTATATTTGTGAGGATATTACAGCTTCGATGTGATCTTTATAAAATTAGGATCAAACAGAGCAACAACCAAAAGCAGTAAAAAGTATGGAATAGGGAAAAGGAACAGAGGGAAAGATAGAAGTCGGTATTCACAAGAGGGTCACCCTGACTATGAGATGACCAGGGAAGTTGATGATTCAGACACGTGTAACAGTTAGGTATCTTTATTGTTGAAACGTTTCGCCCACACAGTAGGCATCTTCAGTCAAATACAGAAGCAGTAGATGTAGTAGTGAAATGATGATGATGTGATCAGTCCATCAACCTCGGAGAAATGATATTTGAGGTGGTCAGTCCCTCAGCCTGGAGAAGAGTTCAGCTCCATGGTCGGAAACCCCTGGCTCCACCACCTTCCCTCTTTCTTATCCACATTTCCTCACCCTCCCTCTCCTCCCCAAGTGACCCCGTATTCATCCTCTTCCATAAATATTACAACCCCATGCTCAATCACCCTCACTTTCCTTCCCCACTGCACCTAAGACTCCCTCATCCTTCTTCCCTTCCCATATGAAACAAAACATTAACAAAATACAGATAAAATCCCCAAACTCAAAGTTAATAGAACAAACAAAGATATAAATCCACAACGATGCCTGAGTTGAGAGGACTAAGCCATGAAGATTAAGAGAACTAAATCCCCAAGAGAACAAGAACATATGATCAAGATATACAAAATACTGAGTTGTAGATAAGGAAGAAAACAGGTTCTTTACCAGGGAAAGAACAAGAACAGCGGTACACAAGTAACAACAAACATTCACTCATCCTGGTCACAGACACGCAAGGAAACACTTCATCAATGCAACACTTGTAAATCAGTAGAATAAACTAGACAATGGCAGCAAAAGATTACTGCACACTGCCATTCAAACGTAAATATGACAGAACTAACTCGCGTTATCCAGGAGAAAGTCGAAAGGTGGTCCCAGGAGCTAAAGATCAACACCCGCAAACTTAAAATAGCTAATTACAAATTCGTAATAACGGAACTGTAATACCCAGAGAGACAAAGTTCGTGGAAAACAGTCATTGTGCTGTCTGTCCATCAGCAGACAATAGCAGGATGACTGAGTTAGTTGCTTGGGTCACTCTCACTGTTTTGATATCAGCACACACACAGGGATGCTAGGAACTATTTTTTCAGTCATAGAGTCGTCAGGAAGTGGAATAATCTGGAGACTGATGTAGTGGAGGCAGGATCTATATATAGCTTTAAGAAGAGATAGCGACCAGTGAAGAGGCGGGGCCAGGAGCTGTATTCGACCCCTGCAACCACAAAAAGGTGAGTACATACACAGGATCCATACATAGCTTTAAGAGGTACGATCAGGCTTTTGGAGCCGGAAACGGACCTAGTAGGGACCAGTGAAGAGGCGGAGCCTGGATCTGTATTCGACCCCTGCAACCACAAATAGGTGATGGTTACTCCAGGTTTACTCTTTCCCTCTGTTTCCGTGAATTGTTCTCACCGTGTGGTCTATTGTCTCATCTTTCTTCGTCTTCTGCTTTAATATCTCCCTCTTACTTCCTCATTCATTTCAGCACTTAGCTGTATATATATTTTTGTTGCTCTCTTTTCCGTCAGATACTTGTGTTGAGTTCTGGGATGGTTATAAAGTTGTTATAGTCATTTCAATATTTTTCAAGTTGCTTTTTCAAAATACTTTGAAAAAAAAAAAATGTTGGGATTCCCCACTTATAGCAGTAGTCATAATGACTTGGTTGGCATCTCTCTGGCTTCGTGCACCCAGGCAAGGGTGGAAATGTTGGCAATGTTTCCTTACACCTGCTGTCACTGTTCACCTAGCAGTAAGTAGGTACCTGGGTGTTAGTTGACTGGTGTGGGTCGCATCCTGGGGGACAAGACTGAAGGACCCCCAATGGAAATAAGTCAGACAGTCCTCGATGACGCACTGACTTTCTTGGGTTATCCTGGGTGGCTAACCCTCCGAAGGGTTAAAAATACCAACAAATCTTATTTTATGTTTTTTACTGAAACGTAATATTTTCTTAGCAGCTAGCTATTATTATTATTATTATTATTATTATTATTATGCGGAGCGCCTATGGGGGGAAGGGATGGAAGGCATTCAGGTTCATTTTGGGGAATTGGAGCAGATTCAATTCCCTAGATCAAGAGCCCCTCGCCAGCATCAAGGAACCTCCCTAGAGGGCTACCAGCTAGCTAGCTACTTGAAATCACTGATCATTAAGAATTCTATATTTTTCTCAATCTAATTTACATATACTTCTAAAAAACCAGGGATATCATTTTTCATGCCTTTCCCAGTTTTTCATTAAAAAATATTGCATAATTTTGCTTTTGAAAATGATTTGGACACAATGAAAGCTAGAATAAATTAGCCACAAAGTCATGAGCCGAATAAAAGTATAGTTATGATTGTCAGTTGTATTTCAGCGTTTGTTGTTTTTAATATGGTCTTCAAAATATACTGAAAAATTATGAGGCTACCCACTCATATTTGTAGTCATAACGCTGTAGAATTTTTTTATTTAACGCTGTAGAATTTTTTTATTTAACGCTGTAGAATTTTTTTATTTAACGCTGTAGAATTTTTTTATTTAACGCTGTAGAATTTTTTTATTTAACGCTGTAGAATTTTTTTATTTAACGCTGTAGAATTTTTTTATTTAAACACTATGTAGCTTTATTACAAGCTAAGTACTTTCATTAAACACTATGTAGCTTTATTACAAGCTAAGTATACTTTCATTCTTTGATCACTAAGAATTATGTATTTTGTAATGCTTCTTTCTCACTTGTGATACAGGAATATCATGTGTCATGTACTTCCCATCGCTTCACTGACATACTGTCATGTACTTCCCATCGCTTCACTGACATATACTGTCATGTACTTCCCATCGCTTCACTGACATATACTGTACATCGTTTATCTTTATTCTTCTTCAAAATGATTTTCGAGGTAATGAAATTCAGAATAAGTTGTCAACAAAATCATGTACAAAGCAAAATCATGTTTCTTTAACTATGAGCAGCTATGAAATGTACAGTGCTGTGTAATATGTGGTGAATGTTTACACTCCACGGAACGGGTGGGGTGTGAACCCAAGGCGAGTGAGTCGTACAACTCCAGGCCAGTGCATAAGCCAGTGGACCAGCTGGCTTCATAACCCACCCCTACCTTGGTTTGTTTGCAGTCGTTATTACGATATCATGAGTCATGTTTACATTGTATTGCATATTACAAAATTGAGTTAATTACAAACACTGACAAGAAACTAGCTCGTTCATGGTCTGGTGATAAGTTATTTACTGGCTGGTTAGTCCTTAATTAACTGTATTTATTAGATGGTTATTTATTGAGTGGTTAGATTGTTATTCAGTGGTTGGTTGGTTAATTTATAGTTTGCTACTAGTTAAGTGGTTAATTGGATTGTTGTTTTGATTTAGTAGTTAATAAGTAGCAAAAGTATGATTAGAATTTGACAGGTTAGTTGGCGATTGACTTGGTTAGTGGTACTTGTCTAGTCTGTGGTTCTTGCAAGGTCAGTTACTGGTTAGTGTCTGGCCAGATCGTGGTTAGTGATTCTTGGTCCAATAGTTGTTAGTGATTGACCAGTTAGTGTTTAGCGTTAGATCCGTTAGTGGCTAGTGTTTGATCCGTTTGTGGTTAGTTAGGTCGGTTAGTGGTTAGTGATAGATCAGTTAGTGGTAAATTAGTGAGAACAACAGCTTAGACAAACGACACTTCAAACTCACAATACGAAGTCTTAAAAAAAATTCTGAATGTTCATGCTAATAAATGCTTAATAAATGCAGATATGAATATATTTTATCAACAACATCATTTGTTTACATAAAACCCTTCAGGGGACGAGGTGCCTCGATGCTAGAGAAGGACTCCTTGTGTGAAGGATTTCAAGTGGCTATCTTTCCTGAGATCAGTCCTGACTGCCTCATGTCCCCTATGGCTGCACGGCCACTCCGGGTTTAGAGCTTCCCCGTGAATTTAATAAATAATAGAAAAAAATCAGTAACATTAGATAACGCAAGTTTTACTAAAATCAGTGATTAATTAAAATAATGTAGAAAATAAAAAATTAATAAAACCTAAAATTAAAAAGCCAAAAAAACTCAAATTTTAAACTCCACTAAGGACGAGAATATACAGCAGGCGTTCCCTCTCTGGATAACAGTGCAGGAGGCTGTCACCCCCCGCTCTACGTAGAGCTTTATCAATTCATGAATCAATAAAACTACACAGCGAAACGTTGTCCCAGTAAAAGCTTTCTCCGTACCTGTCTTTTCCTCAGCAGCACTGTTGAGTAGCATTGCAACACACCTCTGAAGAATAACAAAGAAATGTAGTGTAAATGTAGTGTAACTCAAGGATTCAATGTGTGTATTTTGTGTGCTCGACCTCTGGTGTATTTGGTGAGGCAAGGGCAGCAGCAGCCTCGTGTTGAGGTTATAGTCCTCTCCAGCTTTCACTCCATTGTTGGGTTGATGAGTTAGGCTGAGACCGCCTGTGTTTTATTGTTATATATGTTATTCGTTAATGCTTCCGGCCTTCTAAATTGAAAAAAAAAATATTACAGGACAGAATAATTAAGAGAGGTATAGATACGTAGATAATGAATGTAAATAAATGTATGTTTTGCCTGTCATTTTCCATGTTTATTATTATTATAATTATTACAATTATAAGTAAGCACTAAGCCCACAAGGGTCACAGCGCAGGACAGAAAAGCAGCAAGCTTGTGAACTAATATAGACAGGAAGGTAGTACATACCTGGACGGCTTCTGTCTACCAGCCTACTACCATTAGAATCAACAAGGTGTAATCCTAAACCAGCTCGTTTCAAAACTTGGCTGTATTAATATCTTCATTGTATAGTATTAATGGAGCTTAAAGCCTATCGTCTACACGAGGTTCATTAAG
Organism: Cherax destructor; assembly: GCA_009830355.1. Lineage (NCBI taxonomy): Eukaryota > Metazoa > Arthropoda > Malacostraca > Decapoda > Parastacidae > Cherax > Cherax destructor. Next base: position 262,825 of record WNWK01000530.1, read on the forward strand.
GCCGCACGGTAACCTGTTCACCACTAGTCAAGAATACTTTAATACCTAATATGCGGATTAAAACAAACTCTTAGCCTATATACGCCGACAGAAATATACCTAAATCTTCACTGCAGTTAATTTATAAGCGTGTACTTTACCTAATGTTAAACCGATGGAGTACGACCCCAATGGAAATTCAAGGACCCTCAATGGAAATAAGTCACTTTTGACTTTTTGGGGTTATTCTAAGTAATTTATACATATGCTACTATGTATAATAATTGATTTAGATTTTGCCACCGAAGTGGCTAGTTTATTGTGCACCCCATATCCATCCTGTGGATGGTAGAGCAAGAGCATATGGATACACAAAAGGCCTAGGCACTAGGCCCCAAAGGGGTTAACAATTGTACATTTGGGTTTATATCTACATTTCAATTATCTGTTACAAGCAAATTTAGAAATTTGCTTAGTACAACTGGCATCTTATTTCATGAATAAGATATCTTGACATGTCACATAGGTTATTATACTGTCTATCTCTATATTCCTCAATAAGTGCACAATTAAGCACATAGTGTTCAAGACAGTGACCATATGCCTGATCACATAATTTGCATTTAGTTTGATCATCATCTGTGTGTCTCCCAAACTGTAGTGGCCTAAGCCTGGCCACTACAATATCAGTCAGTCTGTTCACATTGCAAGTTGCTCCATAAACATACTTATCTACATTCATGTTATCATAGTGGGTTATAGATCTACTCAGGCTTCTAACTGCATTCCTATAGCTATCATTTTCATTATTTATTTCTCTCCTAATATTATTCCTAATGCTAGACACAGATATACCAAAGTTATATTCTACATTCTCCTTATGGGTGTTCTTCTTGGCTAACATATCAACTTTATCATGAAGGAGTAATCCAATATGTGACGGAATCCATAGCAAACTTACATTAATTCCTTTGTCCCGGATTTTTGAGTATCTATACCTGGCTTCTCCAATTATTTAGGTACAGATACACATAGATGTCCCGGATGTTTTAGTATCTATGTGTATCTGTACCTAAATAATCTTACTTTCTTATTTACGTCACTGGTAATAGATACTGCCAAAGTGAAGCTGGTGCTGATTGGCTGTCTTATAGTATAACAGTTATCGTCTGGCTGTCCAAGAAGTTCAGCTTGGAGGAGGACCTTGAGAGCATTGCTTTTATACATAACAGCCAAAATACTGCAATATTAAAGGCGGGAGAAACACCTGGCTGAGAGAGCATAGCTCTAGTCTGGCGATTAGTGGATGGAGGATCGAACCTCCGCTAATCATACAATAATAATATTATAAATTGTAGTAAGTTGGTATTACGTTCTAAACTAACGGCCCATTAGCTGACAACGACTGAAGCAAAAATAATGGAAATCTTCATTAAAGAAAAGCTCGCCTTAAAAAATAATTGCTATAATATTAAATATTAAAAGAAGATCTTTAATTATAATATGATCTCATGATATAATATAATGTCGATGGATATCAAGTATTTATCGACACGAGGCTACATCATAATTAAAACATGTCTGGCAACTTGTTGGCTGAGATAAACCAAAACAAAACAACTGTAAACTGGAAGTTCATAAGAGTCAAAGGTACAAAAAAGAGAAATTCTTCAGCGTGATGGTAGTAAAGTTAATATAATATATCTGTAAGTTATGTAGTGCATGTCAACTCTATATACGGAAACTGAATATTGGAAGCAAAATTATTCATACTAGATGATCAATATGTCAATAATAGTTAAGAGACGCAGCCAGGAGTTATGATTCGACCTTGCTAAAACACGAAGGAAAGTACAAGCTTGCGAGTACACACTGCGTCACAAATCAGAGCAGCACAGTTTTATGCAACACTGCAAGATCTACGTTGCAATATCACGCTCAATATTGCTTATTACCCCTCAACGCTGCTATATTATTGACCTTAACGTGAGGTTCAATTTACATCGCTCAGTCAAAATTGCTTGTGAACTTGCTGCCACTTTTATGCCCCGAGGATTACTGTACACATAAGTGGCAGCACATTCATGAACTTTGCAGGTTTTCATAATGAAATGTATATTGATGCAAGTGAATAACCACGCACACGCCCGAGTACACACGCCTGCATACATATACACAAGATAAAGACAATGGGGAATAGTTGCTTTACTGGGTTTAAAGCCTATCGACTAAACATTCCATTATAACTGCACGTAAACTGCACACCATAAGTCAAAAATACTTTAATCCCTAATATATTGACTATAGTAAATTCTCAGCATATATACACAGAAAGGTGAACATCTTTCAGTGTATATAACCTTGCCTTGAAGGTTGGTTGGTTAATTGGGTTTAAAGTCTATTGACTACAAGAGTCATTAAGACTGACTGTAACCTGTTCACCACGAGTCAAAAATACTTTAAACCCTAGAAAAGTGATCAACATAAACTCTCAGTGTATGCACAGATATACACCTCATAGTGTATATCTTCGTCGCCTTGAAGGCGATTATTGGTAAGTGAAAACTAGAAAATTATATAAATGTAACCGTGAGAAACTTTTATGCTATAATGGCTAATTTTAAATATTTATATGTCGTGCCGAATAGGTAAAACTAAGTCCTTTCTAAAAATTTCTCTTATACGTTTAAAGATCTATTTTTTCATTTATGTTAATGTAAAAATTAATTTTGCACCAAAAGAACCTTAGAAAACCTATATAACCTTATTATAACAAGCGCAATTTAATTTAGCTTAATCCAACTAAATATATTTTAGATGAGTTTACAATAATTTAATAAACAAACACAATGAAATAATTTTTTTCGTTAGGTTCAGAATGATTTTTGCGAAATTATTGCATACACAAATTTTCGCTTGCCTTATTCTGCAAGAGCGTTGCTTTTAAGCCAAAATAGCAAGTTTTACTTATTCGGCACGATATATATATATCATATACATACACACATTCTCCAAAAATAAATAAATGACGATAGTTGCAATTTGAAGAGCTCGAATTGTCTGTGCTCTTATGCTAAGCAGAGCTAAGTGCTATATTTGGTTTTTAATTTAAACCAGTGGCATTATATTAGTAGAGTTCAGTTCACAACTTTCACCAAAAACAATCTCAACTGACTCGCAGGCGAGGAGACCTGAGGTATATGACAGTAAACAGATACATAGGCGTTAGTGGAGGCCAGGCCTGAGACCGGGCCTTGGGGTTATTGATTCAAGGCACCATTAACAGATGTTATTGTTGCCAATCTCATCCTGGAAAAGGCCCTAATGACCCTACCGAGGAGGAGGAGGTGTTGATTCACCGGGAAATCTCCCGGCCCGGGTCTTTACCAGATGGCGACCCGGCTCCGGCTCCCTGGCGTGGGAGTAGTAGAGACCGAAGTCTCCCATGGGAGGGGGTACCCCTCAGCGGTGGGACCAACTGGTCCCAGGCCTAGCCATATTCGCCCACAAGCACGAGGCAGGTAGGTAGATAGTTGCTAGGCCCCTCTGGTCTGCCACCTTCCCCGCCCCAAGGAGGCTGACGGGAAGGACAGGCTTGCGAGCCGCAGATGGTAGCAAGCTCCAGCCTTGGCACCTACCCTGCCCTAGAAGGGCTGGGCATGGTGAGCGACCGACCCTACCGAAAATTAGCCACAGAAAGAATCTCACTCGCCTTATTGGATTATTCTAGGTAATTTACATATGTTACTATACAAGACAATTTTAAAACTCTAAACGTGTAAGAAACCTGAATAAACTTTTTTATAATCCAAATAAATCCTATTATTGCTTCAAACACCTTTTATTGTACAGCAATAAAGGAATGGAACAGACTGCCTGCACATGTCAAAGCCAGTCATAGCATGAGCCAGTTCAAGAAGAGAACCAAAAGGTACCTAATGAATGTAGCGACAGAAAGGAAGGAGAATGATTTTTTATTTTTTTAGCTAACACACATGTAAATGTAAATAACTCTTTTTACCTTATTCCTAGTATATATCCTTTATAGTATAATAACATATATCTCCTACATATAATATTATGGTATTAAAAAGACCCCAATGGAAATAAGTCACTCTTTCTGACTTTTTGGGTTATCCTAGGTTCTCTACACATATGCTGCTATGTATGATAATCTATGTAACTGTATTTGTATATATACCTGAATAAACTTACTTTCTTATTATAAAAATATTGTATCCAGTTTAAACAAATTAAGTTACTCATCTAACGCGTTTTCTTTGTCTCGTTCATGGGAGAGAGAGAGAACGGACAAGCTTTCTTTGCACGAGAAACTATTGTGAAGTTAATATTACAATGTCTCTAAGTGTTTTAAACCTGGATCATGAAGCGTTTTAACTATGGAAGCTTGCAGCTTGAGGAAAATAACCTAAACTGAACTTAATTACCTTGAGACAGACACAGGGAGACACACACGTCAATCTATCACCACTATCATGCAAGTGTCCAAAATGCTTTGCCTACCTATAGGCTTTACCAAGTATGCATTCGTGGAACATGCAATCTTGTATACTGTACATATGTATCATCTTAATAAATAAATTTGTTTATTGTTTATTTACTTCTTAAGAGAAGTCATGTGTGTATAACACATACAACAACAGCAGCAGACTATAGGATGTCAATGGAAATAAATCACTTTGACTTTTTGGGGAGGTTATCCTAGGTAATTTACATTATGTATGATAATTGTACGTATGTGTACCTGTGCCTAAATAAGCTACTTACTTACTCCTGCCTGATTTTGACTGAGCTAAGTAAGTTTATTTAAGTACAGGTACACATAAGTACAATTATCATACATAGTAACATGTATAAATTACAGGATTACCACAAAAAGTCAAACAAAATGACTTACTTCGAGCATAGATTAATCAAGTCAGCTTTCTTGGAGAGAAAAGTTGTCTAATACAGGCTTACTCATCTTTTGTCTTCGCACCTCAAGTAGTTAGACTGTTGGGTTTAGTCCTGACTCTTTCTCTTCTACTTCAGCTCTTCCTCTCACCGGCTATTCTTCTGACCCCACTTCCCCCTCGCCCCTAGTGGGTCCTTACCTGAGAGTCTGAACTGAACTGAACTGTCTTCGCATAACTCAAGGTTTGTTTCGTTACGTGTGCATGCGGCGTGGTTCTAGGTTCTGAGTGGTAGGTGGGCCTGAGAAATCAGTGCAACCCCTGGGGCTGCCTTTTGGGAGTTTGATGTCATTGTATAGTGTTTTCCTTTGATGTGTGCCTGAGCCTTATGGCAGGAGGTATACTCTGTGTTTTGGTATGTGTAGATCTACTGGGTTTGGTGGATCTAAGTTAAAGAAGGTGTGTTGTGCGTGAGATGTGTGGATGGCATGGAACTAGAAGGGAAATATGGGTTTTCTTTTTTCAGTTAATGTACGGGTAAAAAAAAAAAAACTCAAGGTTTGTAGGTATGAAACATGCTGGAATAAGACAGGTACGCAAAATCAAGATATTTCTTGAAGGAGACGTATCACCACTAGTAATGAACTCCAGGTAGATCTGGTCACAATCATGACCAAGGTAACTTGGAGTTCATTACTTTGTAACTTGTTCAGCTATCAAAACTTAGGGGCCCAGTCCCTGGACCTATTATGTACCTCTGTAATCCTTTGACTACCGCCCACAGGATGGGTATGGGGTGCATAATAAAGATATTTAACTAACACTAGCAGCGAGTGAAAATCCACCAGAGGTGAAACATCCTCAATGTTTTGATTACAAATGTGTATTATTTCCACAATCTATTCAGTATTAACATACCTGTACTTAAACGTTGTAAAGTTTCAGTCATTAATAAAGAATTGAGTAAGACAGATTAATTAAGGTGTATAAACCTAAAATAAATGAAGATGTGAAGGAGAGATTTCGAAACAGTGGCTTAAACAAGTAGCAGGCGTGTGAACGTAAGTTTCATTACAGAGAAAGCAAGGTGGTTGTTGTATTTATTTTCAGCACTGTGCCACATATTCACCATTTCAATAAAGAACAACTATTGAAATATTTTTCCACTAATTTCATAACATGCAGTGAACCCTCTATATACAATGCATCTCTATATAACGGACTTCAGGAGTAAGGAACGAAATCTCCTAGGTCAATAAACACTGAAACAACGGACACATTCCGTTGTTACAATCATGGGAAAAATATCTTTTCTCTCCACCAAACTCGCCATTAGCGGCCACCCACTCCCCGTCTATTAGTTACATCGTTGAACAGCATTTACAGAAAAAAAAATGCTTCAAGATTGCGACGCTCTATGATTATTTTAAAACTTGTCTTCGTTTCTCAATAAATTTTCGCCTTGCATGGCCTATTAAAAACAAATTTTTCCAAACGGGTTTTATACGATTTACGCAAGTATTTGGTAAAGCCTGTACACCCTTTTTAGGTTTGTCAATATCCTCCCGGATATATGGTAATAATAATGATATACAGTATAGCATACAACCGAACAATTATTAAATTTGATTAGTTGACTAGAATGCTATAATTTGCAATCTCTGATATTGTATATAACGATCTGATATATGATTTATAACTTTATACGATTTATTTACGATTAGGATGCTTTTATAATGAACATTGAATATAATCAAAGTAACACCACTTTCTGGGCTCGATACACACACAGCAGATTATGTTGTCTCACTCTCACATATCATGAGTGATGATCATTCACCCTCACTACCTGTTAGGTACAGAAACTACATAATGAGCTCAAATTACCTAACCATTGAGCAATTGAAGTCAACTTTCATTCTCAACATGAAACCTGTTATGTAGATTACTTACATAGATGACGTCAAGTAAGAAATTGTGATCTTGTTGAACGTTCCATTAGTTAGTCTCCCTCTATAATTAACTTGTTTTCCAAGATTGCAGTTGGATAGTTATTGACCAGATAGACCCGTTATATCATCGGGAATATCTAAAGCCTAATATTTACGGTTTAATGCGCTTATATACAATTTTTAAAATATTAGCAAAAATAGGTAGGACGTAATTACTTTGCTATAAACATGTGGAGTACACCAGATGATTTACATTAATACACTCTTATACACACGTATGATTGTATTTGTACACCTGAGTTTTGTCAATCGGAAAAAGAAATACGCCAGGACCGAGGGTTGAAACACAGCCATCCATCAAGGAACACCACTATGTATGCTCCACTGAAAACTATTTTTTTTAAGATGAACCTCACGTTTCCTGTGTCAGCTGTACGGCTGCCCTCATGGCCAAAACTTTTTTGTTTTTTAAAGCAGTCAAAATAATTCTTATGCAACTCGTAGTTTCTTGCGAGGGGAAAAAAATGCATACTGTACACTATTTTGAAATGTGGAGCAGTGGTATGAGCGACAGGTAAACCAAGAACTGCGGTGATATGAGCGATAGGTAAACCAAGAACTGCGGTGATATGTGCGATAGGTAAACCAAGAACTGCGGTGATATGTGCGACAGGTAAACCAGGAACTGCGGTGATGTGTGACAGGTAAACCAAGAACTGCGGTGATATGTGCGACAGGTAAACCAAGAACTGCGGTGATATGAGTGACAGGTAAACCAGGAACTGCGGTGATATGTGCGACAGGTAAACCAGGAACTGCGGTGATATGTGTGACAGGTAAACCAAGAACTGCGGTGATATGTGCGACAGGTAAACCAAGATTATTATTATTATAATCAAAGAGAAGCGCTAAACCACAGGGGTTATACAGCAGGTAAACCAAGAACAGCAGCGATATGTGAAAAAAGTAAACCAGTATGTGAGACAGGTATACTAGGAACATCCTTCAAATGGGGGAGAGGGAAAATTTCCTAGATCCAAGGAACTGGAGCTAACCTTTCTTCTTGGATCAAACCTGATCACCTCCCGTTCCCAGGCGCAGTATGACCCTTACTGGTCTAGCGCTTTCCCGCCAATTTAGATTATATCAAGAAAACGTGGGATGGCAATTAGGATTAAAGGTAAGACAACGTTTCGCTCTTCATAGAGCTTCATCAAGTCACGTTTCTCTGAGTATAGAGCTTTATTAAGTCATATTTCATTGTAGAGATGTATCAAGTTATGTTTCACTCTATAGAGGAAAATGAAAAGAGAAAAATGGGGAGGAAAATGAGGAAGATAAAAGAAGAAAAAAGAGGAAAAAATAAGGATAAGGAGGAGGATAGATAACAGGTTTTCAAAAGCTACCCCGTTACTCACACCCACCGGCCTTGATCTATGCACGATTCGCCTCTTCTTCTTCTTGCCTCTCCACTTTCCTCTTTAATATTCGTGTTTTATATTTCTGCTGCAGTTCCTGCGTGCTTTATTTTATCCTCTCTCTCTCGTAATATTTGTTTTATCTCTCTCTCTCGTAATATTTGTTTTATCCTCTCTCTCTATTGTAATATTTGTTTTATCCTCTCTCTCTCTCTTGTAATATTTGTTTTATCCTCTCTCTCTCTCTTGTAATATTTGTTTTATCCTCTCTCTTTCTTGTAATATTTGTTTTATCCTCTCTCTCTCTCTTGTAATATTTGTTTTATCCTCTCTCTCTCTCTTGTAATATTTGTTTTATCCTCTCTCTCTTGTAATATTTGTTTTATCCTCTCTCTCTCTCTTGTAATATTTGTTTTATCCTCTCTCTTTCTTGTAATATGTTTCAGAGCACTGTGTTTTCTGTTATCCTTGATATCTTCATACGTTTCTTTTTTCTTTCTCTCGCACTGCATACAGGTAAGTAGGACATGGTGTGAGACATGTAGGTAGAAAAATAGGTACTGTACCTACAATTATTATTATTATTATTCATAATTATTTTCTGACCACATACACTGGGGTCAATATGGAAATCACCTTGAAAAAAACAATTTCAGCATCTGACAAGAGATCGACTTACAATATAAAAGGAGTTTGATCTCACTTGCTTCGTCTTCGCCTCCTCCTCCTGCTTCGTCCTCTCCTCCTCCTACTTCGTCCTCTCCTCCTCCTGCTTCGTCTCCCCCCTCTCTCTCTCCTCCCCCTCCATCCCTCACAATGCCACCTATTCTCTCCCTCTGTCTTCTACTGCCTCGCTTTTCCTCTCCCCATCTATCTCTCTCTTTTCCCATCATCTCACTCCCCCCCTCCACTTCTCCAGCCTTTCTTCCCGTTGTCTCTCTCACCTAAACATTCTTCCATGGCCCTGTTCCTTTCCTTTTTTCTCGTTCTCTCTCACTCCACCTTCATCAATGCCATAACCTTAATATCAACTGAGACACTCTATGAAGGGTACAGCAGCCAGCAGACTCAGCAGTGTGACAGCACCTCCTTAACTCAGTCAACACCACCAACATATGATTTATTATTATTATTATTACGTTCATGGGGAAGTAAGTCCGTAGAGTTCATACAATTTCATGAGGTGTCGGAGGCTATCGGTTCGATCCAAGGAAGGGGGAGTCGAGTCCAATTCCTTGGATCAAGAGCCTATCATCGGCATCATGAAAACCACTCCAGAGTTTGTCCCACTCATTCACAAATCTTATTACCACCTCAATGCTTTTCTATATCCTTTCTAAACCTAAATTTCTCCAACTTGAACCCATTGCTGAGTCATTGAGAGGATCATATTAATATAACCCGCATCAGATATTTTCCCCTGGTAAGATATATAAGATATATAAAAACATTACCAAACCAGCTGTTACATGACAAAAATCTGAGTATTGTTATTATAATAACAAAAATAAACTATTATAGGCTTAAAACGTAATACACGAAATGCCACTTCTGGGTCACCTTGACAATATTCACCACCACACCGTCTACAGGTGGTTACATGCCTTCCGAGATCACCTTCAGGACACTGCGTAAAATTCACTACCTGCCCTTACCATCTGTGGCACCTTCAGGTCACTGTTCATCATCACAGGGCCTTCAGTTCAATACCTGCCCAGGGTCAGCAGCTACCCCTGGATGCTCACGCAGCTCAACATACCCAGGCTGAGGTGAACAGCTTCTTCGGTGCTCTTCAGCTTTAAGCATCCAAGAATGCTGATGCTAATGTTTTGAAGTTACTTGTACTGGTGTTGGTGATGCTAAACACTGGTGGTGCTGGTGTATGTGTAACAGGTGATGTAATACTGCCTTGGCCCTGCCTCACCTCTCCTGACACCCAGGACCACAAGTATGTAGATTAATGATTCAGAGAACCGACAAGCTGATAAATTACACACATGTGCAATATTTGGGTATCTTTACTGTGGTGTCTGGCAATATTGTTGGGTACACACACACACGCGTCTCACTTGTCGTTCATAGGATCTTTATTGTTCATAGGTATCTTTATTGTTCATAGGTATCTTTAAGGTGGAAACGTCTCCACAATAAAGATACCCAGGTGTTGTACATATGTCTAATTTATAAGGACCACAAGTGTCGGAGTCTAAATGTCTCTCTATTCTCTCCCCTTTTACTAAATATATTTTTGGTGCCTCTCTCCCTGATGGAAATCTGCTTATAAAAATTCCATTGATCTTATGTGTAGGATAGGCTACGGCGAGAGATGGTAAATCTCAAGTAATAGTAACTCCAGAGCTGTTGACATGAAACCTTGAGGATGGTGTGGCTGATATCCTCATTGCCCAACTGAAGTCCCCCAGAACAGACCGAAAATTTTAATACCATAAAATCCACTTGTGTGATGGAATATGGCAGAGAAGCCCATTTTGTATGATGGAATATGACAAGAGAAACCCACTCTGCTTGATGAAATTTGACAGGTAAGCCCACTGTGTCAAGTAATATGACAGGTAATCATGGGTGTCTTTTGTTACCATTGTGTACCTATCAATAGTGTCCCTTAAGCATGGAACCAAAGTGGAAATATAAAAGAGTAATAAAGACTCATTCACAAAACGTGTTCAATATCTCCACCATTATTATTAATAACTGAATGAAGACGAGATATTCAGTTAAGTACACTGTGAATGGCATTAGGAATAACGGTTTTATATAAAATCCTGCTTTCTAAATAAAAAGAAACTGCATGTGAGGCATAACTTTGAATATTTATCCTGCCTTGAGAGCCTAGAGTGAATGAGGGTGTATGTACCTCATGAGGTTAAGAGAAGAACGCTCAGGTAGGCTACGCTTCCGGGCTTCTTTCGTAAAAATTATTAAAAAATTGAACTACACGACTATCTATCCCCTGCTTCACCTATGACCATTTTCGACGGTTCTGCTCTCGCAACCCGGTCTGAAGCCAGACTTCTTTGTTGTCTGACCAAAAAGGCTGTTGCTGCCAGCAGTCCGCAGCCCTACATATAAACATGTAGCTATCATAACCTAGCTGATCAGGAATTTTTGTAGGGACTGTTTTGATTTCTTCTTAAGAACACACCTCGTCTTCCACCAAGGCTGACGTCTCTAGAAGTGTGTCATCTCCTAATGCTGTACGTCTTAATAATAATAATAATAATAATAATAATAATGTTTATTTCTACAAGTACGTGTACAAGGTATACAGACCACAGCTGACATTAATGACACACTATAGAAAAACCCTCTTGTTATGCAGAGCATTTCGGGCAATTTTGTCCCAGGATGCGACCCACACTAGTCGACTAACACCCAGGTAGCTATTTTACTGCTAGGTGAACATGGACCGGGGATCGAACCACGGACCTCAGTTTGTGAGCCTATTCCACTCATCCAAAACTCTACTTCGAAATCTTTAAAAAAAAAAATTATAAGTGCTGGTAACAGGTTTAATAGCCATAATAAACTACGAATGTTAACATTTCTAGAATTGCCTATGGGGTCCGTTTTTCTCTGGGTTCATTTTACCTTCCTTTATGCCCTTATTTGCAATGGCTTAATACAGGCTAAAGTGAACTGTGTACTGTTTTACATAAGATTGTTTTAAAAATTAAGCTGGCAGAGAATAAATCTACTCAGTTTTGGTATAAACGTTATGCGTTATAACCCACATTTTTTATAGTCTCATGCTATGCATTAAAATGGACATTGTTCATTGATAAGAAAATCTTGCCTGTACGAGACGTCATATTTTTCTGCTCTCCTGCTGTCATTTGTTGATCCACGGCTGTTATATTCATCCTGCAAACTTCAGTCATGTTTCCTGATCTGGAGGTGAGATTCTTAACGGTGTAAGCATACGGATGATAGATATTTCCTGCGATTCTATGGTACACAGTTGAACATTAACCTCGCCTGTAAGACAGCCATGATGGACCCCCGCGGCGCGCCACCCTCGCTGCGCATGCGCAGTTCATTCTCACATATCAACACTTCTAGATTTCACTAAAAATTGGCATTTATTTATTACTTTTATTCACTATTTTGATGCGTAATCTTAACTTTAATTTGTGACTTTATTATCGCATATACTATGTTCCACTGAGATTATTATTAAAGCCTTTATTCCTATATTATTCACATGAATCTGGGAGTGACTGATACTTGCTCGTCATTTGTTTATTAGCTTATAAATGTTGAATTATTTCCTTAACCATATATATATATGTCGTGCTGAATAGGTAAAACTTGCTATTTTGGCTTAAACATCAATGCTCTTCTTGCCGAATAAGGCAAGCGAAAATTTGTGTATGCAATAATTTCGCAAAAATCATTCTGAACCTAACGAAAAAAATATACGTATTTCATTGTGTTTGTTTATTATTAAATTATTGTAAACTTATATAAAATATTTTAGTTGGATTAGGCTAAAATAAATTGCGCTTGTTATAATAAGGTTAGGTAAGTTTTCTAAGGTTCTTTTGCTACAAAATTATTAATTTTTACATTAACATAGATAAAAAATATGTCTTTAAACGTATAAGAGAAAATTTTAGAAAGAACTTAATTTTAAATGAGTTCTTGCTAATTGACCAGTTTACCTATTCGGCACGACATATATTTTTTAATCAAACCGGCCGTTTCTCGGTTATATATATATATATATATATATATATATATATATATATATATATATATATATATATATATATATTATATATATATATTATATATATATACATATATATATATATATATATATATATATATATATATATATATATATATATATATATATATATATATATATATATATATATATATATATATATATATATATATATATATATATATATATATATATATATATATATTATATATAGTGTGTGTGTGTGTGTGTGCGTATGAAAAACATTTTCACATCAGTACCACTATCATCACCACACTATAACACCATCATCACCACACTATAACACCATCATCACCACACTATAACACCATCATCACCACACTATAACACCATCATCACCACACTATAACACCATCATCATCACAATCATTGAAGTCTTCCTCCACTAAGACGTCTCCAAGTAATATTCCCATCATCAAACATAAACACAATACTCAGCTGCACCAAGACAAACACACACACACACACACACACACACACACACACACACACACACACACACACAGTCATAGAGTTGTCAGAAAGTGGAATAGTCTGGAGAGTGATGTAATGGAGGCAGTATCCATACATAGCTTTAAGAAGAGGTATGATAAAGCTCATGGAGCATGGAGTGGACCTAGTAGCGACCAGTGAAGAAGCGGGGCCAGGAGCTATGAATCGACCCCTGCAACCACAATTAAGTGAGTACAAACCAAGACCTAATGAAATATGTATCTTAATAATTACAACTTAGCGATGATGGTAAGATAATTTCTTGACCATACTACCAGCCAGTCACCACCATCCAGTCACCACCATCCAGTCACCACCATCCAGTCACCACCATCCAGTCACCACCATCCAGTCACCACCATCCAGTCACCACCATCCAGTCACCACCATCCAGTCACCACCATCCAGTCACCACCATCCAGTCACCACCATCCAGTCATAACCATCCAGTCACCACCATCCAGTCATAACCAGCCAGTCACCACCATCCAGTCATAACCAGCCAGTCACCACCATCCAGTCACCACCATCCAGTCATAACCAGCCAGTCATAACCATCCAGTCATAACCATCCAGTCACCACCATCCAGTCATAACCAGCCAGTCATAACCATCCAGTCACCACCATCCAGTCATAACCATCCAGTCACCACCATCCAGTCACCATCCAGTCACCACCATCCAGTCACCATCCAGTCACCACCATCCAGTCATAACCAGCCAGTCACCACCATCCAGTCATAACCATCCAGTCACCACCATCCAGTCATAACCAGCCAGTCATAACCATCCAGTCATAACCATCCAGTCATAACCATCCAGTCACCACCATCCAGTCACCATCCAGTCACCATCCAGTCACCACCATCCAGTCACCACCATCCAGTCACCACCATCCAGTCACCACCATCCAGTCATAACCATCCAGTCACCACCATCCAGTCACCACCATCCAGTCATAACCATCCAGTCATAACCAGCCAGTCACCACCATCCAGTCACCACCATCCAGTCACCACCATCCAGTCATAACCAGCCAGTCACCACCATCCAGTCACCACCAGCCAGTCACCACCATCCAGTCACCACCATCCAGTCACCACCATCCAGTCACCACCATCCAGTCACTACCATCCAGTCACCACCAGCCAGTCACCACCATCCAGTCACCACCATCCAGTCACCACCATCCAGTCACCACCATCCAGTCACCACCATCCAGTCACTACCATCCAGTCACCACCAGCCAGTCACCACCATCCAGTCACCACCATCCAGTCACCACCATCCAGTCACCACCATCCAGTCACCACCATCCAGTCACTACCATCCAGTCACCACCATCCAGTCACTACCATCCAGTCACCACCAGCCAGTCACCACCATCCAGTCACCACCATCCAGTCACCACCATCCAGTCACCACCATCCACTCACCACCATAGAGTCACTACCATCCAGTCACCACCATCCAGTCACCACCATCCAGTCACCACCATCCAGTCACCACCATCCAGTCACCACCATCCAGTCACCACCATCCAGTCACCACCATCCAGTCACCACCATCCAGTTACCACCATCCAGTTACCACCATCCAGTCACCACCATCCAGTCACCATCCAGTCACCATCCAGTCACCACCATCCAGTTACCACCATCCAGTCACCACCATCCAGTCACCACCATCCAGTCACCATCCAGTCACCACCATCCAGTCACCACCATCCAGTCACCATCCAGTCACCACCATCCAGTTACCACCATCCAGTCACCACCATCCAGTCACCATCCAGTCACCATCCAGTCACCACCATCCAGTCACCACCATCCAGTCACCACCAGCCAGTCACCACCATCCAGTCACCACCATCCAGTCACCACCATCCAGTCACCACCATCCAGTCACCACCATCCAGTTACCACCATCCAGTCACCACCATCCAGTCACCACCATCCAGTCACCATCCAGTCACCACCATCCAGTCACCACCATCCAGTCACCATCCAGTCACCACCATCCAGTTACCACCATCCAGTCACCACCATCCAGTCACCATCCAGTCACATCCATCAGTCACCACCATCCAGTCACCACCAGCCAGTCATAACCATCCAGTCACCACCAGCCAGTCATAATCACCCAGTCACCACCACCATCACCACCGTCACCACCACCGTCACCACCACCATCACTAACATAAGATTTAGTGAGTCATTGTTGCAGTAAAAGTAGTAGATAAGCTTTAAACCCCATTAACCAACCAAGCATTGGTGACATGAGTGACCGCATTATTGTATTAGCAGGTTAGGTTAGGTATGGTTTGTCTCAGGACAAGTGTTTCCTGAAGTGTTTCATGAGATGGCTCTCAGCTGCAGCTTTTGGTCATGTGACCGAGGCCTTCCACTGGCTTACCCCTCCACCCCTTTAAAAATTATGGTTATGGTTATAATAATTTGCCTGGGCTGACTCCCACGTGTGTAGTGACTTCCACGTGTGTAGTGACTCCCACGTGTGTAGTGACTCCCACGTGTGTAGTGACTCCCACGTGTGTAGTGACTCCCACGTGTGTAGTGACTCCCACGTGTGTAGTGACTCCCACGTGTGTAGTGACTCCCACGTGTGTAGTGACTCCCACGTGTGTAGTGACTCCCACGTGTGTAGTGACTCCCACGTGTGTAGTGACTCCCACGTGTGTAGTGACTCCCACGTGTGTAGTGACTCCCACGTGTATCAACTATACCTCAACATACACAAGCTTCAATATATACAAATAACTATAAGAGTAACTCATAAAAAGTAAAAAGGTACAACTCTAATAAATGTTTTCTGTATAGCACGTAAATTACCTCTTATAATAATAATTACATGTAAATGCCTCGTACAGAATCTATAACTGCCTTTTACATAACTTACAACTAAAGTGGTAAGTTGGTTGATTAACTGGGTTGATTGACTATCAACTGCATGAGGGTTATTAAGGTCGAATGTCATCTATTCACCACCAGACAAGATTACTTTAATACATAGAGTAGGGATTAAAGTTAACTCTCAGTGTATATACACTGAGAGGCCAACATCTCTCGGTGTATATACACTGAGAGGCCAACATCTCTCGGTGTATATACACTGAGAGGCCAACATCTCTCGGTGTATATACACTGAGAGGCCAACATCTCTCGGTGTATATACACTGAGAGCCCAACATCTCTCGGTGTATATACACTGAGAGCCCAACATCTCTCGGTGTATATACACTGAGAGGCCAACATCTCTCGGTGTATATACACTGAGAGGCCAACATCTCTCGGTGTATGTACACTGAGAGGCCAACATCTCTCGGTGTATATACACTGAGAGGCCAACATCTCTCGGTGTATATACACTGAGAGGCCAACATCTCTCGGTGTATATACACTGAGAGGCCAACATCTCTCGGTGTATATACACTGAGAGGCCAACATCTCTCGGTGTATATACACTGAGAGGCCAACATCTCTCGGTGTATATACACTGAGAGGCCAACATCTCTCGATGTATATACACTGAGAAGCCAACATCTCTCGGTGTATATATCCTGTGAATAAAATAGTCAAAATATCTGGGCTATATGCATAAAAAGAGCTACAAAAATGTGTTTACATCTAGTTATTATGCAATAAGATATGGAGGGTAGGGAGAGAGCCTTTTGCTTTACTAGCCTTGCCTCAACCATATAGATAGTAGATGATAGTCTTTAATCTAGATACAGTTAGACCATCACCACACTATCCATAACCACCACCATCACTGATACCACTACCACTGCCACCACCACTGCCACCACCACAACCACCACCACCACTGCCACCACCACCACTGCCACCACCACTGCCACCACCACTGCCACCACCACCACTGCCACCACCACCACCACTAAAACCAGCCACCTGCCTTGACCCACAACATTAGACGATTGTTCAATAACGGGTTCCTCTTGGTAGCAGCTTTGACACACACACACACACACACACACACACACACACACACACACACACACACACAATCGACATGTACCTAGGACAAACTGGTAACTAACTAACCCACACAGACTATGAGAGACGCAGGAGAAGCACTACGTGACCTGCTAACTAACAGAATCAAGTAAATGGAAAAGGGTCACTACCAGAACAGGTGAAGAACACGAATTTAACTTTGAATGGCAGGTATTGTCCACAGGTACCGTACGAAGGTAAGTGGTACAGAGCAAGACTCTTTTACAGATTTGTCGCTCTGTGTAGAGCTCTACGCAGACGCCGCCACGCTCTAGGAGTCTATGTAGAGCGTGGCGGTGTGTATAGAACTGTAATAATGTTTGTAAAACTACAGACAGCTTGACAAAGCTCCTGGAGAGCGAAACGTTGCCACAATAAAATGTGGCATTGGTTGCACTTGTGTTCTTTTGCCTAGTATATAAAACTGTTTGCTCTACACCATGTCTTTCTAGAGTGAATGTACTCTCAATATACGAGATCATAGACAGGTAGCACTAAACTACGCACCAGTATCCTTGACCTAAATACTCTCTAAGGTACCCGAGAAGATAATCAAGAGAATGCTGGACCACCTGGAGAGACAGCCTCGTAAAAAAGAAAAAGTGGAGTTATAGACGATGAATCCTCTTTCAGAAACCTGCTTGTGTTTAATGTATGATGAAAGAAATAAAGCAGGAAAGAGAGAGAGATGGGTAGACTGCGTATTGCTGGACTACGAGGAGGCATCTGACACTGCAACACGCAGGAGCACTCCAGGATAACACGCGTAGTGTCGAAGTCATGAATAAATCAGGCTGTGGGGTTGGTAGGTTGTCTGAAGGCTGCAGTGGACATAAGCAATGTATATTTCTACAGCAATTGCCTAACCTAAGCTAAAGTTGAGAGTAGCGAAGGTTGAACACTCTGAGTCCAGGTGTGAGCTTTGCTCACACCTCTACAACAACAATTGTCATCAAAGATTTGTTAAGTTATACCATGAATTAAGTAAAGCTCCTGGACTTCATCTTACGAAACAAAGCAAATGTGATAGTAATTATGGACAAGGTAGATTATAGTGGAAAAATAAACATGTTATTAGAAGCCTGGGGAACTTACGTGTCCCTTAATCATCACGAGAAAAGAAGACAGACAAGCGCAGGAATACAGTAAAACTAAGTTCAGTTTCTTGTTGACTGGTACATAGAACTGGGACGGTGTCTACATGCTGACACACCTGTTGTAGCAAGTGACATTTAGATACAGTATTCAAATTCAAATTCAATTTGTTTTACCTCTTTTCATGCTGTACAAGAATAATGTAGTTTATATGTTATATTACTATGTTAGGCACTAAAGAAAGCCTCTGGTATGCAAATGCGTCTCGGGCAAAGTCACCATGTTTCTCCCGCGACGGTCTGGAGTTTTGAGACTGACCGCGGGTTCTAACCCCACCCGTGGTATGGTTTGTTTGCAATCGTGTCATTACGATTTCGTGAGTCATCTTGATAAATACATGTTGGATGGGCAAAATGTTGTCATTTACTCCGAATAGATCAATACATGCACATAAAAAACATTAAGATCAACATTTGTAATTATTCACGATTTCTCCAATACCCTCTAATACTGAACTGTTATAAAGACATGCAAGAACAGTGAAGATCATATAACAAACATGTTATGAATGTGTGTGTGTGTGTGTGTGATGGATGCTAGATTAATTGGGTCTAAAACCTATCAACTGCACGAAGATCGTGAAGGCTGCAGGTGACCTATTCGCCACCCGTCAAGGATATTTAATCCCTAAACTAGGGATTACACTTCTCGGTGTATATATCTTATTGTGGTGGTTTGCTGAACACCGCCTGAAGATAATTGTGGGAGATGAAGCGGACACCAGTAACGTTTAAGTGGAAGAGACCAACAACAGGAAGTAAGAGAGATGCAGCTGGTTGGTTGCAACATTGTGGTCAGCGTTCTAAGGAAGATTCGACGCTCGGTAATAACAGACTCTCGGGAAATTGTCCACGTTTCAAAGAGATTTCGTCTTTATCTATATTGAAGCTCCAAGGATGCGGAAGGGAAGTGTGATGTGGAGGGAGGGTGAAAGGAGGTATTTCTGACAGCTGGAGGTTGATGAAGAAGCCTAGAGTCTGAAAATTTTCACATTAAAAAACATAATAGGTAGATGGCTGGGTTGACTTTGAGAGGACACTGTGGTGGGTCAGTCTACGCATCGTGGATCTTACAATCAAGATCAGGTAAGATTTGTCAGGAAACAGGACAAGTGTTTCCAGAAAGGGTCTTGGTCACAGCCTTGGAAGGTAAGAGTTACAAAGTGAGGGTATGTACTCCTGCCATCACAATTATTGGAAGGGAGTAGAAACAGTAGTTGACGAGGGGGGATTACAGGGGGTTGAAGTGTGAAATGGGATACCTGGAAGATGAACAGTGAGGTAGAGGGGCGTTAGGTGACGCTAGCTGAGGATGTCAAGACTAGTCGTTGTAAAAGCTTTAAAAGGATGAAAAGTTCACAAAAGTATCAAACAAAAACTGAAGATTGTTGTAGAAAACAGAAAACAAACAATGTAAACTGAACAAAACTCAGTCAGTCAGGAAAACTGGTGAGAGCGCGACTTGTGTCCCATTGTCATGAAAAAGAAAACAAATAAAAAAGAGACAAAGTACGATAAATCAGGGAATTGTAAAATACTTAAACGATCTCCTCAGTGAAGAGCCTAGCATCCTCGGTGCTTCCACCAAGAATGTTTCTAAATGATGAAGAGCCTAGCATCCTCGGTGCTCTTCCACCAAGAATGTTTCTAAATGATGAAGAGCCTAGCATCCTCGGTGCTTCCACCAAGAATGTTTCTAAATGATGAATTATGCCACTCACGAAATCGTGATGACACGATTGCAAACAAACCACGGTACGGGTGGGGATTGAACTCGCGGCTAATGAGTCGTTGGTCTGGAGTTTTACGACTCACCAGCCGCGAGTTTAGTTCCCACCCGTACCGTGGTTTGATGAATTAAACACATGTGCAACATCTGTGTATCTTAATCTGTAGACGTTTCGACATCCAGTGGCTTTATCAGTGAAATACAAGGACATAATGTGAAGACTGTAGAACTTTATACAAGACGAGGTAATCAGTCCCTCAGCCTTGGAGATGGTGAAGAGTACCATAGTTTTAAGATTCTTCAAGACTACGGTGCTGAGGGACTGATTACCTCGTCTTTTGTATATATTTCCACAGTCTTCACATTATATCCTTGTACTGTATTGATAAAGCCACTGGATGGCGAAACGTCTACAACATACCCATATGTTGCACATGTGTTTAAATAACTTGCTACAAATATTAAAGAACTACATTAAAATGACAGTGAATAATACAATGAATAATGAATAATAATGGAACTGGAAGAAAGTAAACAGACCTCATGAGAACATACACTGTGTGACATAATAGTAATTATCAGACAGAGGAATCTAGAAATTATTGTAACAAAAGCCTATCAATGGATATATATGAGATTACGGGAAGATCATTCAGCACACAAGCAAACGATAAAATAGTCTTCAGATATATAGATGAGGAACTGAGAACCAACAAGTTATCAACAGTGTATGTTATGGCGGAATTAAAATGTGAGGCGGCGTGAGGTGGCCACACCTAAATAAACCATGTAAACAAGATAGAAAAACTAAAAATAAAAAGCTAGAGAATGGATCCAGGGGTAAAAAAAATGTTATGAAGAAAGGCTAGAATGGCTAAACTGAAACGAGGCTACAGATATAAATTTAGAAAACACTGAAGCTAAAACCTTGTGTAGCTTTAAAAATAGGTTAGACAAGTACATGAGTAGGTTTGAGTTAGACCTGCTTAGCTAGGATCAGTAGGCCTCTGTAGTGCGCCTTCTTATGAGTGTGGAAAGCATAGGTGAAAGCTTCTCACAGAGTGGTGGCAGAGAGAAATAGCTTACAAGAGGATGAAATATACGCCACAACCATCTGAGATTTAAAATATATGATAACTAAATACCGAGGAAGTTACACCACGAGCATAACTCTGCTCCTGGGGCTACAAATAGATATTTACAACCACATAAAGTTGTGCCACCTGTGTGCAAGTGACAGCTGCTGGTCCCCCGCTAGTGTTCAACTAACGTGAGCGGCCACACAGTCTCCCTTATATACAATACACAAAAACAACATTACTGCTTCCCACTACAGTTACCTAACACAATTTTTATACGTGGGTTAGGCAATGTGTCGTAATGCGTAAGACTTTTAAATAGATTTCGTCAGGTCTTAAATGTATTTTGCATGTATATGTCTTAATGTATCAGATGTATAATGTATGCGTATTTCTTTGCATGTCAGAAGTACAGGACATATACTATTAATGTTAGGTAAAAGGACACAAGTGCAGCTAATGTGACATTTTACTGTGGCAACGTTTCGCTCTCCAGGAGCGATTTCACTCTTAACAATTCATAAAAAAACTGAAAGTTATGGAAAAAATCACATGAGCAAAAAGATCTTAGAAAGAGTCTTTATAAAATACTAAACTCACATCCAAACCCCTCCATTATTTTGATAATGGAACAATAATGAGGATTTGTTAACGAAAAGAATAGGCGAGTTTACGTCTCTTAAGAGATCGTTGAAGAATTGGTAGAATGACTCGTGTTCTCAGATGATTTTATAAGCTGTCTATAGGTCGAAAAATATACGCAGAACAATAACATAGGAGTAGGAGCATGAGAGATACAACACGTGGTCAGTGCAGGAGGTTGTGTTGGGGGTATAAGGGTCAGTAGAGCGTGAGCCGTACTGAGCTTGACTCCACCCTGTTGGGGTATAAGGGTCAGTAGAGTGTGAGCCGTACTGAGCTTGACTCCACCATGTTGGGGTTATAAGGGTCAGTATAGTGTGAGCCGTACTGAGCTTGACTCCACCCTGTTGGGGTTATAAGGGTCAGTAGAGTGTGAGCCGTACTGAGCTTGACTCCACCATGTTGGGGGTATAAGAGTCAGTAGAGCGTGAGCCGTACTGAGCTTGCCTTCACCACCCTGGTCTCCGGCGAGGAACTGTTTCACGAGTCTGGACGATAATTGAAATGAAACGTGGGTTGAGTCTGGAAACAGAAACGAGAACAAGTGATCTCACGATTAAATCAATTGGAGCGACCCCTGACTCAACCCTTGCAGAGTAACATGCCCACACTGCCAGAGTAACATGCCCACACTGCCAGAGTAACATACCCACACTGCCAGAGTAACATGTCCACACTGCCAGAGTAACATGCCCACACTGCCAGAGTAACATGCCCACACTGCCAGAGTAACATGCCCACACTGCCAGAGTAACATGCCCACACTGCCAGAGTAACATGCCCACACTCTGCCAGTGTCAGATGGAGAGGGAGAGTGATGCGAGGTGTAATACTTGCAGTCAAGTGTATGTGCACTTGCAGTAAAGTGTCTGTATGCGCTTGCAGTCAAGTGTGTGCACTGTGCAATATTTGAGGCAACACAGATGATGCCAAGACATAACACTTAAATATACATTCTCAGACCTTTTATCTTACCACATTACACATCCCAGCCATGATTAGTTGGTTAACGGGGTTTGAAGCCTATCGGCTGCACTAGTGTCAGTGTACATATCTTGTGCTTACCAGTCTTGTAGCATATCCCCTAAATTGCCACCTACAACACCTAGTAACACACAGGTGGTAGCAGTTGGTAGGAGACTTGCCCATATGTGTAGCCTTGTAATCGAAACCAGTTCCTTTCCACTGTGAGCCCAGTGCTTTGCAACAGAACTACAGCTATCGGTTGAGGGAATTGGAGCTATCCTCCACTTCCTTGGATCAAGCCTAATTACTTCCCATTCCCTAGGCATTTAACGACCCCCTAGGGATTTCGCGCTTCCCCACGATAATAATAATAATAATAATAATAATAATAATAATAATAATAATAATAATAATAATAATAATAATAATTATTATTATTATTATTATTATTATTATTATTATTATTATTATTATTTAAGAAGAGAAGTACGTTAGGACGAGAACACTGAGGTGCTTGACATTGGTTAACAGTTAAACACTAAGGATGGTTCACCACTGATAAGCGAAGCATAATAACACGGCCTCTGAGGAACACTGATGATAATCATCATCACCAAAACTTGTTACCGTGAACAGTAGCAGCAACAGCAACAACAGGAGGAGGAGGAGGCTTAACAGGAGGATGAGGAAGTAAAGGAGAGCCTGGCTGTGTCTCATGTCCTACCTGCTCCACCAGTCATTGTTGCTAATGCAGTCGTTAGGAAAATGAATTATGTTGATCGAACCAGCGGTGTTGCAGGCTCTGAGGGAGGTGCTGCAGGCTCTGAGGGAGGCGCTGCAGGCTCTGAGGAAGGCGCTGCAGGCTCTGAGGAAGGCGCTGCAAAAGGTAAACACTGGCGTGGCTTTCGTGGATGCTGGGAGGTGAAAGGGCACACTACATACACTTACTACATCTTTGTCGGATACGTTTCGATCCTGAGACCGAGGTGACCTAATTCCCAGGACGGAAACGTTATCCAATAAAGATGTCCGAAGTACATACGCTTGTGTCCTTTCATCCATATTATTGGTATCATTATACCTTCTGCCTTCATAGACGTATTATACCTTCTGCCTTCATAGACGTATTATACCTTCTGCCTTCATAGACGTATTATACCGTCTGCCTTCATAGACGTATTATACCTTCTGCCTTCATAGACGTATTATACCTTCTGCCTTCATAGACGTATTATACCTTCTGCCTTCATAGACGTATTATACCTTCTGCCTTCATAGACGTATTATACCTTCTGCCTTCATAGACGTATTATACCTTCTGCCTTCATAGACATATTATACCTTCTGCCTTCATAGACGTATTATACCTTCTGCCTTCATAGACGTATTATACCTTCTGCCTTCATAGACGTATTATACCTTCTGCCTTCATAGACGTATTATACCTTCTGCCTTCATAGACGTATTATACCGTCTGCCTTCATAGACGTATTATACCTTCTACCTTCATAGACGTATTATACCTTCTGCCTTCATAGACGTATTATACCGTCTGCCTTCATAGACGTATTATACCTTCTGCCTTCATAGACGTATTATACCTTGTGCCTTCATAGACGTATTATACCTTCTACCTTCACAGACGTATTATATCTTCTGCCTTCATAGACGTATTATACCTTCTACCTTCAAAGACGCAGCCCGTAACAACCAACAACACATGAATATGTTGTTGGTTTCTAAGGGCTGAGACTACCGTATAAACCCTGATCAATGTTATAGTCATTGGCTCCTTGATAGGGGCGCTGCAAGAAGCAATGACGTGGCCTGTTGTTGACTCTGGTGTGTACTAACACAGATGTGAGCATAGTACCAGCTGTGCTGGACCTAAGGGGGACGAAGAAAAGACGACTGACCAGAGATACAGCGCAGAGAAGCGTAAAATATGTGAAGGATGTGTGTGTATCAGAGAGGTGATGTGGACACAATGCTGGCGCTGGACAGCATTACCCCCCCCCCCCAGCGTGGCTAGCGGAATAAACCTGTATCATGAATATGCTAACCTCACCTCCAGCATTAGTTATCAGTCGCCCAGCCTCCAGATATCAACGATGAGGGTGTCGCAGCTCACTGGTAGAGCGTTCGGCTCATAAACGAAAGACCTGGGATCAATTCTGGGCCAGGGGAGACGTAATTGAGAAGCTTGACGCTCCTACTGTCCCTGGTCACCTATCATGGACTGAGCACATCGACTCCAGCCTCGGGAACTGATTGCCACAAACTCCTCATTTTCCACCTTTCTCTGTATTGGACTGAAGAAGTCACTGGCTGGCGAAAAGTCTTCTTAAAATTAACAGTGATGAGCTACAACACTTCGCTAGAGGCAGGGCAACTACCAGGCAACTGCCAGGCAACTACCAGGCAACTGCCAGGCAACTACCAGGCAACTACCAGGCAACTACCAGGCAACTACCAGGCAACTACCAGGCAACTACCAGGCAACTACCAGGCAGCTACCAGGCAGCTACCAGGCAACTACCAGGCAACTACCAGGCAACTACCAGGCAGCTACCAGGCAACTACCAGGCAGCTACCAGGCAACTACCAGGCAACTGCCAGGCAACTACCAGGCAACTACCAGGCAACTACCAGGCAACTACCAGGCAACTACCAGGCAGCTACCAGGCAGCTACCAGGCAACTACCAGGCAACTACCAGGCAACTACCAGGCAACTACCAGGCAGCTACCAGGCAACTACCAGGCAGCTACCAGGCAACTACCAGGCAACTACCAGGCAACTACCAGGCAACTACTAGGCAGCTACCAGGCAGCTACCAGGCAACTACCAGGCAACTACCAGGCAACTACTAGGCAGCTACCAGGCAACTACCAGGCAACTACCAGGCAACTACTAGGCAGCTACCAGGCAACTACCAGGCAACTACTAGGCAGCTACCAGGCAGCTACCAGGCAACTACCAGGCAACTACCAGGCAGCTACCAGGCAACTACCAGGCAACTACCAGGCAACTACCAGGCAACTACCAGGCAACTACCAGGCAACTACCAGGCAACTACCAGGCAGCTACCAGGCAATTACCAGGCAACTACCAGGCAACTACCAGACAACTACCAGACAACTACTAGGCAAATACCAGGCAACTACCAGGCAACTACCAGGCAACTACCAGGCAACTACCAGGCAACTACCAGGCAACTACCAGGCAACTACCAGGCAACTACCAGGCAACTACCAGGCAACTACTAGGCAGCCACAATAGAAAATATTGCAAAACTGTAGAAACAGTATACACGAGTCACTACATCACCTGTCAGTATCACTGACATATACATATTATTTAAAGTGGTGGAAAAGGTAATCCTAAGGAGAGTAGCTGGTCGTCAAGAGAGAAAGGTTCTCATGGCAGGGATTGCAAAACCTAACTCACGAACTTCCAAAAGTTTTTGAAGAATTAGACACTTATGGCCAGCAGTAACAGCCTGCTTGATCAGACCCTGATCCACCATGAGGCCTGGTCTCAGACCAAGCCGCGGGGGCGTTGACCCCCGAAACCCTCTCCAGGTAAACTTCAGGTTATGCAGCATACAGGAATCTTTATTGATTCTTGATTTTTGAGCAAGGAACAGAGGCGTAAACTGATTGAATATTTCTACATTGCAGGAAAAACTTTTACCAATCACTAAATAATAACTAATAAAATAAATGAAGAGGCAAGGGTAGATGGAAGAGTATTTCAGTGGCTCCTGAAGTACCTTAAGAACAGAAGAGTAACAGCGAGGTGAGTAAACAGACGAGACTGAAGGAGGTGTATCGGTGTTTAATGGTGACTTGAAGCTGACAGTGATAATTCAATCTGAGGAGGACAAGTGACTTCTTAAGTTTAAACACCAACAAGTGCAAAGTCATGGAAACTGGAGAGGTGGAGAGATGGTCTGTGACAGTACAGAGTGGGATCTATGATAGTACAGAGTAGGAGCTGTGACAGTACAGAGTGGGATCTATGATAGTACAGAGTAGGAGCTGTGACAGTACACAGTGGGTTCTGTGACAGTACAGAGTGGGATCTATGATAGTACAGAGTAGGAGCTGTGACAGTACACAGTGGGTTCTGTGACAGTACACAGTGGGATCTGTGACAGTACACAGTGGGTTCTATGACAGTACAGAGTGGGATCTGTGACAGTACAGAGTGGGATCTGTGACAGTACAGAGTGGGATCTGTGACAGTACAGAGTGGGATCTGTGACACAGTACAGAGAGAGAGAGATATTAGAGAAAGACTGTTCGATGTGATTGAATTGGGAACATAGATGGGCACAAGAAACACAGGTGAATCACATAAATGTCAAGAAAGAACTTCTGCAGTCTTAATATAGTTAAAACGACCTGCAAAAAGTACTGCAAATCAACTCCTTAAAGAACAACCATGGCAGACTTCAAGAAGAGGACAACAACGAACGTCGATCCACTGTAAGGTGAGAAACTGAACAAAAACACACTAGAATATTGTGATTGTAGGACAACACCTGCATGGTGAACCTTCTTTTTTTGTATTTAAATGTTAAGATGTGGACCGGTAAGCCAGAGGAAATGCTCGGTTAAATGACCAAACACTCCACTGTCGCAGGTATGAGACCCACGAGATTGACAAGATTCGTATTTCTCCTGACAAACAAGACGCCACCAGCAGCAGCAAAAATGACAGCAGTAAACAGATGCAACAATACTGCCGCTGCAGTACCAAGTTCAACACTGGCACTGTAGTACCAAGCTTCAACACTGACACTGTAGTACCAAGCTTGAAAGCTGACACTGTAGTACCAAGCTTGAAAGAATGAGGCAAACAGAAGACCATTATCAGTGAAGATACTCAGCAGTAACGTGAAAATGACTTGAAAACCGTGGCCTTTGTTATTAATAAGAAACATTATTTTAGAATTGAGAAATACTGCCTAACCATCCTGAGCTTCGCTACGATAACTTGAGTCTGGGAGAAGACTGAAGAACCAGTAGACTGTAACTACAGTCAGGCCATTGACATTGTCACTCACGGCAGACTGATTTACAAACTGGAAAAACAGGCTGGAATGACTGGGAGGGCACTCCAATGGAGATGTAGAAACACTGGGGGAGGTGGAGGTATTTGACCAGCTGTCAACAGATGGAGAAAAACAATGAGAGAGGCGGAGGAATGGAGGTATATAACCAGCTGTCATCAGAATGAGAGAGGTAGAGGGATGGAGGTACATAACCAGCTGTGTACGACAAGGCTCAGTTCTCAGACCAAATATGTTTGTGATACACACTAGAGACCTTCCCGGTGAGATGCTCCCTTGTGTCGCTATTTCCAGATAATGTGAAACCGTAGAGAAGAATCAGGGCTGAAGAAGACTTCAAGATTATACAGGAACACTTGAAGAAGTCACAGCAATGGTCTTAAAGGTAGCTACTGACAGTCAACCCCAACAAACGAAAATTGAAGAGACTAGGATGAAGAGGTAAGAGGCCAGAGGAAGCGTACTACCTGAGAGGTGAGCCATTTGTATAATATGAAAGAGGATCAAGGGGTGGACATCACTCCAAACCTATCCCCTGAGGCGTTCAAGATACAGGAATATTATGTCGTTCAAAATAAAATAAAGATGCGGGCCCAAGATATTATTATTATTATTATTATTATTATTATTATTATTATTATTATTATTATTATTATTATTATTATTATTATTATTATTATTATTATTATTATTATTATTATTATAGTATTTTTGTTGTTGTTGCGACAAAATTTCGCTCTTTATAGTACTTTATAAAGCCAATGAAACAATAAAGTCTCACACTGAGCTTTATTAAGTCAATGACAAGATAAAGCTCTACACTGAGCGAAACGTTGCCACAGTGAAAGGTGCTCTGCACTTGTGTTGTACTGATACACGTGAAGCTTGGATAAACAGCCTCACTTACGCCATGGATGAGGTGAAACAAGGGCAGCGAGAAGCCAGTTTGACCAGACCCAACCCCTGAGCCCTGACTGACATGACCCCTGGTGGCCCCTCGTGACCCAACCTCCAGAGTCACGCTCCGGGTGTTCTGAATCTGTGACCTGACTATGTGAGAGAGAGAGAGAGAGAGAGAGAGAGAGAGAGAGAGAGAGAGAGAGAGAGAGAGAGAGAGAGAGAGAGAGAGAGAGAGAGAAGAGAGAGAGAGATGGGGGTGTGCACAAGTGCGTTTTATACAGGAATCTCAACAAGCAGCAGATGGTGAGTTAATATATGAGAATGATGTGTAGGTGAGCCGCCAACCACCACCACTACTACCACTACTATCACCATCATGAAGCATTCCAGTGTAGAGTAACATATCCGAGGTAATTCTACACATCCTTTATTGTTTTAGTTTTATCTAGAGTGCAGATAGCCAGGGTAAACATGGGTGTGGACGAGGCTGCTTCATTCTTAAATAACCCTTATTAAAATCACTTTTTCTTAAATACTGTTTAACGTAAATAAAACCGAATATGTTGCATTATATAAATTATGATACCTTCTACACGTGTGTGGATTTTTCTTATTTAATACTCGTTATCAGTCATCTTGCAGCCCCAGTTGTGCAGCTGGTGTTAGTAACGAAGCTCTCTCTCTTTCTCCATAATATCCAAGATTTTGGATATTATGCATGTAAATTACACTAGTGCGTCTAATGGAGTTGAATAAAATTTCCAGTTTTCCAGCTGTGGTGATTCCTCTCTGTTGCGTGAATGTTGTGCAGTTTTAGTTTGTCCTTCCTTTCCTGTCCCCAGTGGCAAGGAACCTTGTCGTGATGGGGTGTGTTACTTCGAGGATCCAGTAGGCAATATTAGTGGTGTCCAGGGTTATAACTGGCCAATAGGCCTACCTGCCGCTTTTGTTGCAAGGTATATAGACCAAGAGGTGTGAATCGTTAGTGTATATACATTGGATAGTATACGAGAGGTAGCTGATCACCTTCACTGTTGCGACAATTTCATGATCATCCGTAACAGAGGCGTTGCTGGCGTTCGTTTACAACCCCTGGGTGGCCGTCAAGCAGGGCACACCGTCCCTCCCTTCATCCATTTGCTGAGTTAAGAATCCGACAGCTTTCCTGTAGTAGACGGCACCCTGGAATAAGTGAACTCTACGATTTACGCAGTTGAGCGGCATTCCATCCTCTGCAACGACGAGGACATCTGGGGACGCCCAGTCCCTTGCTGGAATGCTGACTCCTTTGTGTCACGAAGATCCTTGACAACTGCTTCAACCCGTCACGGCAGTCTTGTGTTCTTCGTGAGTTTGACCTTCCTGGAAAAGTGGCCGTTTTTATACGAGCATTTATTCCATATCAGTTGTTTTAAGTCCGTGTTAGAAAATGATGTCTGGTGTTCCAGCAAGCAGAAGGGAGTCCAGTCAGCCAGTGTCACTCTCCTATTACCACTAATTGCGTAGTTAATGTCTTTTCACAGGATGTTGTTGTCTATATCAATAGTAGATCATACAGTTAATAAGACACAACATACTGTTTATATCATTCTATTGAGAAGACATTTCGCCCACCAGGGACTCAATCAATTCTCGTGAGAATTAATGAAGTCTCTGATGGACGAAACGTCTTCTCGATAAAACACCATGACCAGCATGTTGTGTGTTATCATTATACTTGTTATTGGAACACTGTGTGAGGATCATCTCATTGTTTGCTACTGCAGCCTGGCGAGTGTCACTGGCTGAGCCACTGTGTGAGGATCATCTCATTGTTTGCTACTGCAGCCTGGCGAGTGTCACTGGCTGAGCCACTGTGTGAGGATCATCTCATTGTTTACTACTGCAGCCTGGCGAGTGTCACTGGCTGAGCCACTGTGTGAGGATCATCTTATTGTTTACTACTGCAGTCTGGCGAGTGTCGCTGGCTGAGCCACTGTGTGAGGATCATTTCATTGTTTACTACTGCAGCCTGGCGAGTGTCACTGGCTGAGCCACTGTGTGAGGATCATCTCATTGTTTACTACTGCAGCCTGGCGAGTGTCACTGGCTGAGCCACGGTGTGAGGATCATCTCATTGTTTACTACTGCAGCCTGGCGAGTGTCGCTGGCTGAGCCACTGTGTGAGGATCATCTCATTGTTTGCTACTGCAGCCTGGCGAGTGTCACTGGCTGAGCCACTGTGTGAGGATCATCTCATTGTTTACTACTGCAGCCTGGCGAGTGTCGCTGGCTGAGCCACTGTGTGAGGATCATCTCATTGTTACAACTGCAGCCTGGCGAGTGTCGCTGGCTGAGCCACTGTGTGAGGATCATCTCATTGTTTACAACTGCAGCCTGGCGAGTGTCGCTGGCTGAGCCACTGTGTGAGGATCATCTCATTGTTTACAACTGCAGCCTGGCGAGTGTCGCTGGCTGAGCCACTGTGTGAGTGAATCATCTCATTGTTTACAACTGCAGCCTGGCGAGTGTCGCTGGCTGAGCCACTGTGTGAGGATCATCTCATTGTTTACAACTGCAGCCTGGCGAGTGTCGCTGGCTGAGCCACTGTGTGAGGATCATCTCATTGTTTACTACTGCAGCCTGGCGAGTGTCGCTGGCTGAGCCACTGTGTGAGGATCATCTCATTGTTTACACTGCAGCCTGGCGAGTGTCGCTGGCTGAGCCACTGTGTGAGGATCATCTCATTGTTTACACTGCAGCCTGGCGAGTGTCGCTGGCTGAGCCACTGTGTGAGGATCATCTCATTGTTTGCACTGCAGCCTGGCGAGTGTCACTGGCTGAGCCACTGTGTGAGGATCATCTCATTGTTTACTACTGCAGCCTGGCGAGTGTCGCTGGCTGAGCCACTGTGTGAGGATCATCTCATTGTTTACTACTGCAGC
Organism: Cherax destructor; assembly: GCA_009830355.1. NCBI lineage: Eukaryota > Metazoa > Arthropoda > Malacostraca > Decapoda > Parastacidae > Cherax > Cherax destructor. The sequence continues at coordinate 294,857 of WNWK01000530.1, forward strand.
CTGGCGAGTGTCGCTGGCTGAGCCACTGTGTGAGGATCATCTCATTGTTTACTACTGCAGCCTGGCGAGTGTCGCTGGCTGAGCCACTGTGTGAGGATCATCTCATTGTTTACTACTGCAGCCTGGCGAGTGTCGCTGGCTGAGCCACTGTGTGAGGATCATCTCATTGTTTACTACTGCAGCCTGGCGAGTGTCGCTGGCTGAGCCACTGTGTGAGGATCATCTCATTGTTTACTACTGCAGCCTGGCGAGTGTCGCTGGCTGAGCCACTGTGTGAGGATCATCTCATTGTTTACTACTGCAGCCTGGCGAGTGTCGCTGGCTGAGCCACTGTGTGAGGATCATCTCATTGTTTACAACTGCAGCCTGGCGAGTGTCGCTGGCTGAGCCACTGTGTGAGGATCATCTCATTGTTTACAACTGCAGCCTGGCGAGTGTCGCTGGCTGAGCCACTGTGTGAGGATCATCTCATTGTTTACACTGCAGCCTGGCGAGTGTCGCTGGCTGAGCCACTGTGTGAGGATCATCTCATTGTTTACAACTGCAGCCTGGCGAGTGTCGCTGGCTGAGCCACTGTGTGAGGATCATCTCATTGTTTACAACTGCAGCCTGGCGAGTGTCGCTGGCTGAGCCACGTGTGAGGATCATCTCATTGTTTACAACTGCAGCCTGGCGAGTGTCGCTGGCTGAGCCACTGTGTGAGGATCATCTCATTGTTTACTACTGCAGCCTGGCGAGTGTCGCTGGCTGAGCCACTGTGTGAGGATCATCTCATTGTTTACAACTGCAGCCTGGCGAGTGTCGCTGGCTGAGCCACTGTGTGAGGATCATCTCATTGTTTACAACTGCAGCCTGGCGAGTGTCGCTGGCTGAGCCACTGTGTGAGGATCATCTCATTGTTTACAACTGCAGCCTGGCGAGTGTCGCTGGCTGAGCCACTGTGTGAGGATCATCTCATTGTTTACTACTGCAGCCTGGCGAGTGTCGCTGGCTGAGCCAGTGAGATCATCTCATTGTTTACCTGCAGCCTGGCGAGTGTCGCTGGCTGAGCCACTGTGTGAGGATCATCTCATTGTTTACAACTGCAGCCTGGCGAGTGTCGCTGGCTGAGCCACTGTGTGAGGATCATCTCATTGTTTACACTGCAGCCTGCGAGTGTCGCTGGCTGAGCCACGTGTGAGGATCATCTCATTGTTTACTACTGCAGCCTGGCGAGTGTCGCTGGCTGAGCCACTGTGTGAGGATCATCTCATTGTTTACACTGCAGCCTGGCGAGTGTCCTGGCTGAGCCACTGTGTGAGGATCATCTCATTGTTTACACTGCAGCCTGGCGAGTGTCGCTGGCTGAGCCACTGTGTGAGGATCATCTCATTGTTTACAACTGCAGCCTGGCGAGTGTCGCTGGCTGAGCCACTGTGTGAGATCATCTCATTGTTTACTACTGCAGCCTGGCGAGTGTCGCTGGCTGAGCCACGTGTGAGGATCATCTCATTGTTTACAACTGCAGCCTGGCGAGTGTCCTGGCTGAGCCACTGTGTGAGGATCATCTCATTGTTTACAACTGCAGCCTGGCGAGTGTCCTGGCTGAGCCACTGTGTGAGGATCATCTCATTGTTTACACTGCAGCCTGGCAGTGTCCTGGCTGAGCCACTGTGTGAGGATCATCTCATTGTTTACACTGCAGCCTGGCGAGTGTCCTGGCTGAGCCACTGTGAGGATCATCTCATTGTTTACACTGCAGCCTGGCGAGTGTCGCTGGCTGAGCCACTGTGTGAGGATCATCTCATTGTTTACACTGCAGCCTGGCGAGTGTCCTGGCTGAGCCACTGTGAGGATCATCTCATTGTTTACAACTGCAGCCTGGCGAGTGTCGCTGGCTGAGCCACTGTGTGAGGATCATCTCATTGTTTACACTGCAGCCTGGCGAGTGTCGCTGGCTGAGCCACTGTGGAGGATCATCTCATTGTTTACTACGCAGCCTGGCGAGTGTCGCTGGCTGAGCCACTGTGAGGATCATCTCATTGTTTACACGCAGCCTGGCGAGTGTCGCTGGCTGAGCCACGTGTGAGGATCATCTCATTGTTTACAACTGCAGCCTGGCGAGTGTCGCTGGCTGAGCCACTGTGTGAGGATCATCTCATTGTTTACACTGCAGCCTGGCGAGTGTCGCTGTGAGCCACGTGTGAGGATCATCTCATTGTTTCTACTGCAGCCTGGCGAGTGTCGCTGGCTGAGCCACTGTGTGAGGATCATCTCATTGTTTACACTGCAGCCTGGCGAGTGTCGCTGGCTGAGCCACGTGTGAGGATCATCTCATTGTTTACTACTGCAGCCTGGCGAGTGTCGCTGGCTGAGCCACTGTGTGAGGATCATCTCATTGTTTACACTGCAGCCTGGCGAGTGTCGCTGGCTGAGCCACTGTGTGAGGATCATCTCATTGTTTACTACTGCAGCCTGGCGAGTGTCGCTGGCTGAGCCACTGTGTGAGGATCATCTCATTGTTTACTACTGCAGCCTGGCGAGTGTCGCTGGCTGAGCCACTGTGTGAGGATCATCTCATTGTTTACACTGCAGCCTGGCGAGTGTCGCTGGCTGAGCCACTGTGTGAGGATCATCTCATTGTTTACTACTGCAGCCTGGCGAGTGTCGCTGGCTGAGCCACTGTGTGAGGATCATCTCATTGTTTACTACTGCAGCCTGGCGAGTGTCGCTGGCTGAGCCACTGTGTGAGGATCATCTCATTGTTTACTACTGCAGCCTGGCGAGTGTCGCTGGCTGAGCCACTGTGTGAGGATCATCTCATTGTTTACTACTGCAGCCTGGCGAGTGTCGCTGGCTGAGCCACTGTGAGGATCATCTCATTGTTTACAACTGCAGCCTGGCGAGTGTCGCTGGCTGAGCCACTGTGTGAGGATCATCTCATTGTTTACAACTGCAGCCTGGCGAGTGTCGCTGGCTGAGCCACTGTGTGAGGATCATCTCATTGTTTACTACTGCAGCCTGGCGAGTGTCGCTGGCTGAGCCACTGTGTGAGGATCATCTCATTGTTTACTACTGCAGCCTGGCGAGTGTCGCTGGCTGAGCCACTGTGTGAGGATCATCTCATTGTTACACTGCAGCCTGGCGAGTGTCGCTGGCTGAGCCACTGTGTGAGGATCATCTCATTGTTTACAACTGCAGCCTGGCGAGTGTCGCTGGCTGAGCCACTGTGTGAGGATCATCTCATTGTTTACTACTGCAGCCTGGCGAGTGTCGCTGGCTGAGCCACTGTGTGAGGATCATCTCATTGTTTACTACTGCAGCCTGGCGAGTGTCGCTGGCTGAGCCACTGTGTGAGGATCATCTCATTGTTTACTACTGCAGCCTGGCGAGTGTCGCTGGCTGAGCCACTGTGTGAGGATCATCTCATTGTTTACAACTGCAGCCTGGCGAGTGTCGCTGGCTGAGCCACTGTGTGAGGATCATCTCATTGTTTACAACTGCAGCATGGCGAGTGTCGCTGGCTGAGCCACTGTGTGAGGATCATCTCATTGTTTACAACTGCAGCCTGGCGAGTGTCGCTGGCTGAGCCACTGTGTGAGGATCATCTCATTGTTTACAACTGCAGCCTGGCGAGTGTCGCTGGCTGAGCCACTGTGTGAGGATCATCTCATTGTTTACAACTGCAGCCTGGCGAGTGTCGCTGGTCTGGTGATAACGACAAGATGTGAAAAAAAGGAAATTATGTACAGTTCAGGACATTTATTAGAGGAAACGTTTCGCCACGATTGGTGTGGAGAAATTTTCTCCAACCGGGACAAGGGACGACCCCTTCCAGGGGGCGATGCCCCCTCTTGTGGGAGCTAAGACCCCTCTCTATACGTTACCACTCATGTTCTCCAGTGTGAGACCGTTGAGAGAGAGAGGGTGTCTTAGCTCCCTCGAGAGGGGTCATCGCCCCCTGAGAGGGGTCATCGCCCCCTGAGAGGGGTCATCGCTCCCTAGTTGGAGAAAAATTCTCCACACCACGAATTTGACACATGTGCAATACCTGGGTATCTTTATTGTAGACGTTTCTTCATCAAGTGGCTTTATCAATACAAATTCAAGCCCATAATTGGAAGACAGTAAAACTATATACAAAAGATGAGGTAATCAGTGCCTCAGTCTTGGAGCTGGTGAAGACCACCACAGTTTTAAGATTCTTCAAGACTACGATGCTGAGGGACTGATTACCTCGTCTTTTGTATCAAATTCTACAGTCTTTAAATCATCCAGGCGTCAGGTGAGGGACGTGTAGCAGCGTCAGGTGAGGGACGTGTAGCAGCGTCAGGTGAGGGACGTGTAGCAGCGTCAGGTGAGGGACGTGTAGCAGCGTCAGGTGAGGGACGTGTAGCAGCGTCAGGTGAGGGACGTGTAGCAGCGTCAGGTGAGGGACGTGTAGCAGAGTCAGGTGAGGGATGTGTAGCAGCGTCAGGTGAGGGACGTGTAGCAGAGTCAGGTGAGGGACGTGTAGCAGCGTCAAATGAGGGACGTGTAGCAGCGTCAGGTGAGGGACGTGTAGCAGAGTCAGGTGAGGGATGTGTAGCAGCGTCAGGTGAGGGACGTGTAGCAGCGTCAGGTGAGGGACGTGTAGCAGAGTCAGGTGAGGGACGTGTAGCAGCGTCAGGTGAGGGACGTGTAGCAGCGTCAGGTGAGGGACGTGTAGCTGAGTCAGGTGAGGGACGTGTAGCAGAGTCAGGTGAGGGACGTGTAGCAGCGTCAGGTGAGGGACGTGTAGCAGAGTCAGGTGAGGGACGTGTAGCAGAGTCAGGTGAGGGACGTGTAGCAGAGTCAGGTGAGGGACGTGTAGCAGCGTCAGGTGAGGGACGTGTAGCAGCGTCAGGTGAGGGACGTGTAGCAGAGTCAGGTGAGGGACGTGTAGCAGAGTCAGGTGAGGGACGTGTAGCAGAGTCAGGTGAGGGACGTGTAGCAGCGTCAGGTGAGGGACGTGTAGCAGAGTCAGGTGATGGACGTGTAGCAGAGTCAGGTGAGGGACGTGTAGCAGAGTCAGGTGATGGACGTGTAGCAGAGTCAGGTGAGGGACGTGTAGCAGAGTCAGGTGATGGACGTGTAGCGGACGAAGACTGTCACTGGTAGGTGGGATTTCCCAGTTTTGATGCTACTCTCCCCTTCCTCGGATTAAACCTCATTATGTATCATTCCCCAGCATCTGTATTAGTCATGACTTGATAAAGCTCTACACTGAGTGAAAAATAACTTGATAAAGCTCTACACAGAACTAAACATGACTTAATAAAACTCTAAACAGAACAAACGTCATCTCAATAAAATCATCTATTGCAACATGTCTTTTCTTCAAGTTCCAGGTGTGTACGTTTAAGTAACAGGTGTGTAAATTCAAGTACCAGGTGTGTAAGTTCAAGCAACAGGTGTGTAAGTTCAAGTAACAGGTGTGTAAGCTCAAGTAACAGGTGTGTAAGTTCAAATAACAGGTGTGTAAGTTCAAGTACCAGGTGTGTAAATTCAAGTAACAGGTGTGTAAGTTCAAGTACCAGGTGTGTAAGTTCAAGTAACAGGTGTGTAAGTTCAAGTACCAGGTGTGTAAGTTCAAGTAACAGGTGTATAAGTTCAAGTAACAGGTGTGTATGTTCAAGTAACAGGTGTGTAAGCTCAAGTACCAGGTGTGTAAGTTCAAGTAACAGGTGTGTAAGCTCAAGTACCAGGTGTGTAAGTTTAAATACCAGGTGTGTAAGTTCAAGTACCAGGTGTGTAAGTTTAAGTGCCAGGTGTGTAAGTTCAAGTACCAGGTGTGTAAGTTCAAGTACCAGGTGTGTAAGTTCAAGTACCAGGTGTATAAGTTTAAGTACAAGGTGTGTAAGTTCAAGTACCAGGTGTGTAAGTTCAAGTACCAGGTGTGTAATTTCAAATAATAGGTAAGTTCAAGTTTCAGGTCCTACACCCTGGTATACAAGACTCACCTCCAGGTGTTCTGAGGACAGACTAGGTACTCCAGACGGCTCGGCACGTCACCTAGCTCCATCACCTTCACCACTGGCACTTGTCTTCCCGATACCTTATCCTTATCCTCCCCTCCTCCTCCTCCTCCTCCCTCCTCCTGCTCTTCCTTGGCCACGCTGAAGCAGATCCTCCCCACGATAGGCTTCACCAGTAATTCCTTCATTATCTGATGATGGTGTTCCTCGCGATGTCTTAGTTGCAAGAAGCAGTCTGGTTGTTGCAAGAAGCACTCTGGTTGTTGCAAGAAGCACTCTGGTTGTTGCAAGAAACAGTCTTGTTGCAAGAAGCACTCTGGTTGTTGCAAGAAGCAGTCTGGTTGTTGCAAGAAGCACTCTAGTTGTTGCAAGAAGCACGCTGGTTGTTGCAAGAAGCAGTTTTGCTGTTGCAAGAAGCAGTCTTGTTGCAAGAAGCACTCTGGTTGTTGCAAGAAGCAGTCTGGTTGTTGCAAGAAGCACTCTAGTTGTTGCAAGAAGCACGCTGGTTGTTGCAAGAAGCACTGGTTGTTGCAACAAGGTGATACACACGCTGATAGAACTCTGGTTCTTGCAAGAAACACTATCGTTGCTGCAAAAATCACACTGGTTGCTTCAAGAATCACTCTGGTTGTTGCAAGAATCACTGATTGTTGCAAGAATTATCACTTAGGTTGTTACAGGAATAACTCTGGTTATTGAAAGATTCACTGGTTGCTAAAAAATCCTTCTGTTTTTAAAGAATCTCTCTGGTTGTTGCCAGAATCTCTCTGGTTGTTGCAAGAATCACTCTGGTTGTTGCCAGAATCCCTCAGGTTGTTGCAAGAATCACTCTGGTTGTTGCCAGAATCCCTCTGGCTGTTGCAAGAATCACTCTGGTTGTTGCCAGAATCCCTCTGGTTGTTGCAAGAATCACTCTGGTTGTTGCCAGAATCCCGCTGGTAGTTGCAAGAATCACTAAGGTTTTTGCACGAATTACTCTGTTGTAAGGCTCACTCTTTTTGTTGCAAGAATCACTCTGGTTGTTGCAAGACTCACTCTGGTTGTTGCAAGACTCACTCTGGTTGTTGCAAGAATCACTCTGGTTGTTTTAAGAATCCCTCTGGTTGTTGCAAGAATCCCTCTGGTTGTTGCAAGAATCACTCTGGTTGTTGCCAGAATCCCTCTGGTAGTTGCAAAAATCACTAAGGTTGTTGCACGAATTACTCTTTTGTAAGGCTCACTCTTTTTGTTGCAAGAATCACTCTGGTTGTTGCAAGAATCACTCTGGTTGTTGCAAGAATCACTCTGGTTGTTGCAAGAATCACTCTGGTTGTTGCAAGAATCACTCTGGTTGTTGCAAGAATCACTCTGGTTGTTGCAAGAATCACTCTGGTTGTTGCAAGAATCATCTGGTTGTTGCAGTACTGGTTGTTGCAAGAATCACTCTGGTTGTTGCAAGAATCACTCTGGTTGTTGCAAGAATCACTCTGGTTGTTGCAAGAATCACTCTGGTTGTTGCAAGAATCACTCTGGTTGTTGCAAGGCTCACTCTGGTTGTTGCAAGAATCACTGTGGTGGTTGGTGTGCCGCTCACCACAACCCAACACACACTGGCGAGGGTGTCAGCCACCCCTCCTGTCCTACCTAACCGCCCGCCCCTCCACCACCACCCCATGAACACCGCCCCCACCTCCACCACCACAGTCACGCCCCTTCACCACCACCTTAGTCCACCAGTGACACCCAGACCATCACTGGTAAGCCAGTGTCATGATCCAGACCATATAGACCACTGGTAAGCCAGTGTCATGATCCAAACCATATAGATCATCACTGGTAAGCCAGTGTCATGATCCAGTCCATATAGACCATCACTGGTAAGCCAGTGTCATAGTCCAGACCATACAGACCATCACTGGTAAGCCAGTGTCATGATCCAGACCATATAGACCACCACTGGTAAGCCAGTCTCATGATCCAGACCATATAGACCACCACTCTTAAGCCAGTGTCATGATCCAGACCATATAGACCATCACTGGTAAGCCAGTGTCATGATCCAGACCATATAGACCACTGGTAAGCCAGTGTCATGATCCAGACCATATAGACCATCACTGGTAAGCCAGTGTCATGATCCAGACCATATAGACCATCACTGGTAAGCCAGTGTCATGATCCAGACCATATAGACCACCACTGGTAAGCCAGTGTCATGATCCAGACCATATAGACCATCACTGATAAGCCAGTGTCATGATCCAGACCATATAGACCACCACTGGTAAGCCAGTGCCATGATCCAGACCATATAGACCACCACTGGTAAGCCAGTGTCATGATCCAGACCATATAGACCACCACTGGTAAGCCAGTCTCATGATCCAGACCATATAGACCACCACTGGTAAGCCAGTGTCATGATCCAGACCATATAGACCACCACTGGTAAGCCAGTATCATGATCCAGACCATATAGACCATCACTGGTAAGCCGTTGTCATGACCAGACCATATAGACCATCACTGGTAAGCCAGTGTCATGATCCAGACTATATAGATCATCACTGGTAAGCCAGTGTCATGATCCAGACCATATAGACCACCACTGGTAAGCCAGTGTCATGACCCAGACCATATAGACCATCACTAGTAAGCCAGTGTCATGACCCAGACCATATAGACCATCACTGGTAAGCCAGTGTCATGGTGTGGGTACCACCCACCCCACACCCATGGTGTGGGTACCACCCACATATATTAGAGACATGTTAACATCTGTGATGGAAAGCCACGATGCCCTGACTATAACAATACACAGTTAACCCACACATAGAAAAGAGAAACTTAGAACTACGTTTCGGTTCGACTTGGACCGAAAAGTCCAAGATGTTTCCTCACATGAAACGTCGTAGTGATAAAAATCTCCTTTTGTTTATGTGTCTTATTTATCACTATTTAAAAAAAAAGTTCATCCTAAGACAAGGTCAGTGTCAGGACCTTACCAATGACAACTCATCTTGTGGAATAAAGACCCGTGTCAGGACCTTACCACTGACGAATAAAGTAACAACAGAAGCAAGGACCAGCGGATCTTACTAAACTACCCCGAGAAATCACTGAGGGTTGAACGAAAACAAACTCTCAGATACCTCAGGCCGGGTCGGGCATGTGTTGGAAATTATGACGCGAGTGAAAGTGGGTGTCACAAGAATGCAATTTGGGCAGAATGTCACCAATGTTGAGCCAGCAGCACATGGATAAAGTATGCGTTTGTTACGAGAAGTGTGGCTCTGAGAGTAGCTCTGTAGTAGTAGATAGAGCGTCACACAGAGCCTGGGAGGAGCCCTGTTGTACTAGACAGAACGTCACACAGAGCCTGGGAGGAGCCCTGTTGTACTAGACAGAACGTCACACAGCCTGGGAGGAGCCCTGTTGTACTAGACAGAACGTCACACAGAGCCTGGGAGGAGCCCTGTTGTACTAGACAGAACGTCACACAGCCTGGGAGGAGCCCTGTTGTACTAGACAGAACGTCACACAGAGCCTGGGAGGAGCCCTGTTGTACTAGACAGAACGTCACACAGCCTGGGAGGAACGCTGTCTAATATTAGGCAAACCTCCATATAAAGCCTGGGTGGAGCTCTGCTCTACTAGACAAAGTTTTACATAGAGCCTCGTTCAGTAAGCCTGGGTGGAGTTCTGCTACTAGACAAAGCTTCAGATAGAGCCTCGTTCAGTAAGCCTGGGTGGAGTTCTGCTCTACTAGACAAAGCTTCACATAGAGCCTCGTTCAGTAAGCCTGGGTGGAGCTCTTCTCTACTAGACAAAGCTTCACATAGAGCCTCGTTCAGTAAGCCTAACTCTCACCTGGTCACCAACTTTGACAGGTCAGAGCAGGACACAGCACAACCCAGTATGACGCAGCAGCACAGAAGGAACCTGAGCTGGAGCTTGTCACAGCCATGCTGGCGTGAGCTTCGTCTGTCAAAAGACCTACATTGTGGTCACAGTTGTGGCCCATACTAACTTTCCCAGTGTGTATACAAACACGCCCAGTTGGGTGGGTCGTGTTAAGAACCTTCACACGGTCAAGGGGATAACGCACTGGCTGGCCAGTTTTGGAACCAGCTCCTGTTCCCTGGATCCAAGGCACCGGACCTATCCCCAACGATGATCACTCCCTCTGTGATCCCTACTGGTTTAACACTTCTTTTACACTATAACATGTTCATACATGTTAGTGGGTTTCTTTGTGTTTAAGAATATTTTATATATGTAAATTACACATTGTAAACTTTGCAAAGAAATAAATTTTTGAATTTAAATTTGATTGGTAACTTCACACTCAGCATTTTTTTTAAAAAGTCTGAGGAACTCGTCCGCCAGATTTGAAGTATATCTCGTGAGTCATTTCTCAGATACTGAAAAAAATTAAATTTGCTTGAAATACAAGATTTTACTCACAACATCGTAAATAACACGATTGTAAACAGATCAGGGAACGGATGAGGATTTGAACCCATGGCGAGTGAGTCGTAAATCTTACAAGCCAGTGCGTTAACCACTGGGCCAGGTGGCTCTAGTAAGATTCGTTCAACTTTGTATTTTTCTATACACCATAGGGAGATTTATATGGTGGCAGTGACCAATGCTGGACAAAGATGAGGTTAGTTAGCTGAGGTGACAGTCAGGTGAGGTGAGGGCCAGCTGAAGTGACAGTCAGGTGACATGAGGGTCAGCTGAGGTGAGAATCAGGTGAGGTTGGGGTCAGCTGAAGTGACAGCCAGGTGACATGAGGGTCAGCTGAGGTGACAGTCAGGTGAGGTGAAGGTCAGCTGAAGTGACAGTCAGGTGACATGAGCGTCAGCTGAGGTGACAGTCAGGTGAGGTGAGGACCAGCTGAAGTGACATGAGGGTCAGCTGAGGTGACAGTCAGGTGAAGGTCAGCTGAAGTGACAGTCAGGTGACATGAGCGTCAGCTGAGGTGACAGTCAAGTGAGGTGAGGGCCAGCTGAAGTGACATGAGGGTCAGCTGAGGTGACAGTCAGGTGACATGAGGGCTAGCTGAAGTGAGGCGAGGGGTCAGCCCAGGTGAAGGTCAGATAAGGTAAGGTGAGGGTCAGGTGACATGAGAGTCAGATGTGGAAAGAGGTGAATGTTAGATCGTCAAGGAGAGTGAGAACTCACTCCCACGCTCCTCTTGTTCAACATAATTAACATGATACACAGAGACTTGTGTACAGTTCTAGGACTTGCCTAACATGGCTTGGTAAGTTAGACACATAGGCATCTTTAGGCCTATGTGCCTTACTTACCAACCTGTCGATATTGTATACCATTTTGGTATTGTAACGTGGGTTATTGAAGATAATTTCTTGGGTAACTTTGGCAATATGTTGGACTAATATGTGGGTAGAAATTGATGGATTTGAGAAGGACCTGCCTAGTGATATTATGTAAATGGTTTAATAAACTGAAAAGTTGATATACTGTGGAAACGCTTCGCCAGCCAGTGGCTTCATCGGTCTAATAGAGGAAAAACGGTGGAAGATGTGAAGGAGTTTAAGGTAATCAGTCCCTAAGCCTGGAGATGTGTTCAGTCCATCAATCTAGATTCTAGATTGATGGATTGGGAACCCTTGATCTAGATTCTAGATCAAGGGTTGCCAACCTTTTCTATGCCTCGCACCCCTAGGAAATGCTTGATTAATATTGCACCCCTACAAAAGTAGTATCACATTTGCTCATGCAATACTTGCATGCAATGCAAGTGTTGGTAAAATAAACGGAATTGTATTTTTCATTAGAACTAATTGTCACACCACCTGTGATGCCATCTGGCACCCCAGGTTGGGAACTCTTTGTCGCACTACCTGTGATGCCATCTGGCACCCCAGGTTGGGAACTCCTTGTCGCACCACCTGTGATGCCATCTGGCACCTCAGGTTGGGAACTCTTTGTCGCACCACCTGTGATACCATCTGGCACCCCAGGTTGGGAATCCCTCAGCTAGATCAATTGAATGGAGAAGGGAGAACGGAGAAGGGAGAAGGGAGAACGCAGAAAGGAGACCGGATAAGGGGCTTACATACAGTAGAGAGGTGAGGTGTAGTGGTCAATACTGGATAAAATCCACGAACGGAAGTAGGTTTAACACAGTAACTTCCTACTATTTTGATACAGAATTCTTCCAGCTTGTCTAGCCTGTAGACATGACTTACTTCCAATACTGGATTTTGTCCACCAGTGACGCCGCCTCCCACTGCTTCACCTCACCTGTCTCCAGTATACGAGCCTCTTCTCCTTGCATATATTGTTATATATGAAATGGTTATAATCATAACCATAATTTTTAAAGGGGGTGGACCGGTAAGCCAGCGGAAGGCCTCGGTCAGATGACCAAAAGCTCCAGCTGCGGGTCATCATATAACTAAGACCCGCGTCAGGAAACACTTGTCCTGTTTCCTGACTAACCTTACCTAACCTAATCCTGCATATACTGTTCTTTTATCAAGACTGATGGAGTGAACACATCTCCAGGCTGAGGGACTGATTACCTTAAACCCCAAAACATCTTCCACCGTTTTTTCCTCCTCTGTATTGGACTGATTGAGACACTGCCCAAGTGTTCCACACGTGTCTTATTCATCAGCGTCTCTCCCTGCACTTTACTCACCTTAGCAATTAAATACACACGAGTGCACATCCATCATAAAGTAGAAAAAAATAAAAAAATACTGGGAAGAACCCAAAGAACAACTCGCATTAGTTACGATAACTCGTTGATGTCAGAAGACTCGTAAGTTCCCTAGACGAGTTGGGTCATGTGGAGTGACCTCATGTTTACTCAGCTGATATGCGCTTTACCCACTAGTTGATGAGTAAGACACATGAGTATCTTTATTGGTGAAAAAAGCTGCGTGTTGTTGACACGTCTCATCAGTCATGACAACCAGGTGTTGCACATGTCCGGACAACCAGGTGTTGCACATGTCCGGACAACCAGGTGTTGCACATGTGTCCAGCTCATCCAGTGTGTGAGAGTCAGGTCAGATATACCTCTGAAGCAGTAGAGGTGTAAGGACGTTGTAATCAGGTGGGTCAGGTCATGTAATCTGACGTGACGTGACTGGCACATCCAGCACTAGATGTTAACTAATTGTTTGGGTTGAAAGTTGCAACACTGCCGCCAGCAATGAACAAATTAAACAGTTGATGGACAAGCTTTCGTTGTTGCAAAGACTCACCAATGAAGCTCTTCAAGGAGCTTTGTCAAGTCTTGACAAACCTCTACACAGAGCTTTGTCAAGTCTTGACAAACCTCTACACAGAGCTTTGTCAAGTCTTGATAACGATGTTTCAAGGGCTTCTGGAGTCTAATACAGGAATATAACAGGATTCTTCGACGGAAGAATCCTCTTGTACTGACACAGCAAGACACATTTGCAACCTAGGTGTTGCACATGTGTCTTATTCATAAGGTTGATAACGTAGCAGTCTCGCCCGATCAATCTCGTTGCTGAGAACAACACCAACAAGTACACAAACATGCAGAACAACCACTGTGAACAAACAGTAAACTTACCAAGCGCTTTCGTGATTTCTCACATTATCAAGGATCCTTGATAATGTGAGAAGACACGAAAGCGCTTGGAAGTTCACTCTTTTGTCACAGTGGTTATTCTGCATATTGTGATATTGTTTACTGGGATCTTATTGCACAAACATGCATATACAATGAAATGTGAAACCAGTCACTGATTGGAGGGGAAAAAAGTTGTTGACACAGATCAGCGAACCTTTGGACAACTGAGCTCAAGGGTCGAAGGTTTTTTTATTGGTCAATGAGTTTCTTCCCAGAGAGGCAAAAACTGGCCCGTTTCAGCGGAGTGTTTTATATAACGTGACAACTCTGGATGTTAGGAAGGCCGATGCTTTATTAAGAGGACTAGTGCAACCCTCCCAAACAATGTTGTAATAATCATAATAATAATATAGAGAATTAAATTATTATTAATAATAATAATAGCAGTAGTAATAGTAGTAGTACTAGTAGTGCTAGTAGTACTCGTAGTAGTAGTAGCAGTAATAGTAGTGGTAGTAATTTATTGTTATTATTATTATCGTCATTGAGAAAGGCTAAACCAGTACGGGTCATACAGCGCCTGGGAATGGTCGATCATAATTAAGTTTTATTTAATCCCTTTTAAGGTTTTGGGGATGACGTAGGAACCATTCGAGGGGACTGGTCGAGTGGGGGAGGGGGAGGTTGGGTATATCCGGAAGGGGTTGACTAGGGTATAGTATGGTTGATTGATGTGTGGTTGGTTAGGCGTGGGTATACAGGGTTGAAGCTAGGATGGGTTGGGTCGGGGTGGTATCGTGGGTGTCCGAATTTTGGACGTTTCGGGGGTTTTATGGGGTTGTAGGTAAATTTTCAGGTGTGTGTTGACTCAGACTTGGAGTGATGTTGGTTGGGGGGGTCATAGGGGTCATGGACGCATGGGGTTTTCCTCTAGGATGTAGTAGTGTAATCTAAAGTTAAAGTAGTAGGGTTTGTCGGTGGTGATGTGCTGGCAGTTTGCATTTATGTGGCAGGTTGGAGGTTAGGAGGTATTAGGTGTTAGACAACCGACAGTGTGCAGGTGTGCTTGGGTGAAGTTGTCCCAGGTATCTGTGGCAATTCATGTAGGATAAAGTTGATGTTTTGCTATGTTTGTCTTAAGTTTAACGTTTTTAGTATTGTATTCTGTATGTGTTCCCTATCTTTTGTTTGAATTATACATTAGGAGCAGCTTCTGCATATTTTTGGTTTTTTTCTAGTGTTTGTATATGTATGCAACACAAATGTATTTTGTGTGGTCTTATTATCCGGTGTGGGAATGTGACGTTGTGTTGTAGACAGTGTTGTCTACGGTAGTGATGGCTTGATGTTAATGTATTTCTTATTTAAGATGATGTTGTGGTGTGACCCTTGTTTCGGGGGTCAGTTGTTTTTGTGTGTTATTGTGCAACAACTGTTTTATAGGCAGAAAGTTTAAGGTTTTATTTTATTTCATGCCTATGTACTCCGTTTTTGTGGTAGGGAAGAAGTAAGATATGTAACCAACGGTTAAATTTTGTGGTGTTTTTGAGACAATGTATGTTCAGTTTCATTGACAGTGTGTTATGTTATTGTATAGAAAAA
>WNWK01000530.1:312500-455495 GCA_009830355.1 Cherax destructor
GCAATATAACCGTATCAAAGACAATACACTCAGATCACAACATAATAGAGGTACAGACATGTATGCATAGGGCTCCTGACCAGCAAAATGTGATCAGTCATGAAGGTCTCTTCACAAAATTTCATTTTAATAACAAAAACATACAATGGGATCAAGTCAACCATGACCTAAATGAAACAAGCTGGGAAGATATCCTAAACAACACAGATCCAAACATTTGCCTAGAAAAAATTAACTCTGTGGTTCTTGAAATCTGCTCAAGACATTCCATTAAGAAAAATAAAGAGAAGATGTAAACTAGAAAGAGAGAGACGCTCCCTATACAGACGAAGGCGAAGAGTCACAGAGCTGCTGAGAGGGGCCAGTATATCTGAAATACGAAGAGAGGCACTGGTCAATAAAATTGCAAATATCGAACTTAAGCTGAAGGAATCTTACAGGAAGAACTAAAAGCCATAAAGGAAATTGAAAAAAAAAATTCTTCTCTTATGCCAAATCTAAGGGAAAAACAACATCCAGTGTTGTGCCCCTGCTTAGGCGGGATGGGACATACACAGATGATAACCAAGAAATGAGTGAGATATTAAAGTCCCAGTGTTCAGTGAGCCACTGCCCAGACTAAGGGTCGACAATCCAAATGAATTCCTTATGAATGAAACCTAAAATTTGCTCATCTCATAAATCTCGGATATTATCCTAACTCCACAAGACTTTGAAAAGGCAATAAACGACATGCCCATGCACTCTGCCCCAGGCCCAGACTCATGACACTCCGTGTTCATCAAGAATTGCAAGAAGCCCCTATAGCCTGCCTTCAGCATCTATGGAGAGGGAGCATGGACACAGGGGTCATCCTTCACACACTAAAAGCAACAAACATAGCCCCACTCCACAAAGGTGGCAGTAAAGCAATTGCAAAGAACTACAGACCGATAGCACTAACA
The DNA here is from genome assembly GCA_009830355.1 of Cherax destructor. Taxonomy (NCBI): domain Eukaryota; kingdom Metazoa; phylum Arthropoda; class Malacostraca; order Decapoda; family Parastacidae; genus Cherax; species Cherax destructor. The sequence continues at coordinate 313,445 of WNWK01000530.1, forward strand.
TCCCATATCTTAAGAATCTTTGAGAGGGTTCTAAGAAGTAAGATCGCCAACCACCTAGATACCCATCAGTTACACAACCCAGGGCAACATGGCTTTAGAGCAGGTCTCTCCTGCCTGTCCCAGCTCCTGGATCACTATGACAAGGTCCTGGATGCTGTTGAGGATAAACAAAATACAGATGTAGTATATACAGACTTTGCAAAAGCTTGCGACAAGTGTGACCATGGCGTAACAGCACACAAAATGCGTGATAAAGGAATATCAGGAAAAGTTGGTAGATAGATCTATAACTTCCTGACAAATAGAACACAAAGAGTAATAGTAAACAGAGTAAAGTGCCAGGCAGCCACGGTGAAAAGCTCTGTTCCACAAGGCACAGTACTCGCTCCCATTCTATTCCTCATCCTCATTTCTGACATAGAGATGTAAGTCATAGCTCCGTGTCTTCCTTTGCGGATGACACCCGGATTGCCATGGCAGTGACTTCCATCGAAGACACTGCAAGACTCCAAGCGGACATCAACCAAATCTTCAAATGGTCCACTCAAAACAATATGAAGTTCAACGAGGAGAAATTTCAACTACTCAGATATGGAAAACTTGAGGAAATAAAAAATGTATCGGGGTATACGACAAATTCTAACCATACAATAGAGCGAAAAAGAAATGTGAAGGACCTTGGAGTGATAATGTTAGAGGATCTCGCCTTCGAAGACCACAACAATGTATCTACCTCTTCGGCTAGGAAAATGATAGTATGGATAATGAGAACCTTCAAAACTAGGGACGCAAAGCCCATGATGAAACTCTTCAAATCGCTTGTTCTCTCTTGGCTGGAATACTGCTGTACACGAACGGCCCCCTTCAAGGCTGGCGACATTGCAGACCTGGAGAGTGTACAAAGAACTTTCACAGCACACATAAGTACGATAAAGCACCTAAATTACTGGGAACGGTTGAAGGTCCTTGATCTGTATGCCCTGGAATTCAGGCGAAAGAGATACATGATAATATACACTTGGAAGGTCCTGGAGGGATTGGTACCAAACATGAACACGAAAATCACTCCCTATGAAAGCAAAAGACTCGGCAGGAGATGCAACATTCTCCCGATGAAAAGCAGGGGCGTCACGAATACATTGAGAGACAACACAATAAGTGTCCGGGGCCCAAGACTGTTCAACTGCCTCCCATCATACATAAGGGGGATTACCAATAGACCCCTGGCTGTCTTCAAGAAGACACTGGACAGGCACTTAAACTCAGTACCTGACCAGCCGGGCTGTGGTTCGTACGTCAGATTGCGTGCTTCCGGCAGTAACAGCCTGGTTGATCAGACCCTGATCCATCATGAGGCCTGGTCTCAGACCGAGCCGCGGATGCGTTGACCCCCGAAACCCTCTCCAGGTAAACTCCAGGTAAGTGGAACAATCTGGAGAGTAAAGTAGTAGAGGCAGGATCCATACACAGCTTTAAGAAGAAATATGATAAAGGGTAAATCCCCCTTTCCCTTCCCCGGGTGGGGAATCCCTTCTCGGAGGGATACCACATGTCCCACGCTGCCAGACGTAGGTCGTCTGTGTACTTTATTTCCTTGTCCGTTAACTATAACTATACAAATTGAACCTAATTTTCGTAACTAACCTAAACTCCGTATAGTTGATAACCTCTAAACCTGATAAACAAATCTGATAAACAATGAGATAAGTTTTTATCTCGGTGTGTTTACGTTGAGAATATTCTATGATATTTATTTTAGTGATTAAAACATTCTTGATCGGTGGTGAACAGGTTGTTTCCATGACCTTCGTGTAGTCGACAGGCTTTAAACCCCCATTAACCACACACCCTCAGGTTATATACACAGAGAGATTTATTCCTTTGAGTTCATTCCTGTTTTAGAGATTAAGTACATATACATATTATTGTCTGGTGTTGAAAATGTTATGTGCGGCCTTAATGACCCTAGTGCAATCGATAGGCTTTAAATCCCTTTGACCAATTAACCTTGAAGTCAGTTTGAGTTGTCATAATATGTTGCAATATTGAACCTTGGAGATGAACCTTAGAGGAGTGTGTCAGTACGTGTTGAGCCACGGTGGGGAGAGGGTGTTCGCTGCTCCCAGCCAGTGTTGAACTTTTTAGACCTCGTGTCCGCTCAACACTTGTAAGATTTCAAAATTGTTTGTAAAACTTTTGTTTGAAACTACTGCGAACGTTGGATCAGTTAGCTTGTGAGAGAGGTAGGTTTAACCTCTGGTGCTTCACGTCGTCCCCTCAGGGGAGGTTCCTCGACGCTGGTGAGGGGCTCTTGATCTAGGGAATTGGATCTGTGCTCCAATTCCCTGAATACCTTCCATTCCCTCCCCCCCACAGGTGCTGTATAATCCTACGGGTTTAGCCCTTACCCATTATAATACACTTCCTCGTGCTTTCCTTTACATTACCCAATGTTTACATCAGTAGTCATGTCATTAGTGTCATACTAGTGGTCAAATTTCAGTTAGTTACACTAATAGTAGTGACTAAGTTGGTTCTTTATCTTGGTACACAGGATGTAGATATACACAGAGGCGCAAAACAACCATGGGAGGGAGTTGAATCATAGCTCTAGGTCTTTCGTATTGCAATCAACACGAAGGGCCAAGAGCTATCATTCAACTTCTCCCTTGGTTGTTTTGCATCTTGTATAGCTTGTGTAGTCGATAGGTATGTTTAAAATGGTAAAAAATACCTACTAGTTTGAGTAACATGCAACAATTGGGTATTTTTGTTAACTTTTTGCCTGCACGGTAGGCAAAAATGCGTCATAAGTGACGAGGTTATCAGTTGATAGGCTTTAAACCCACATTAAGCAACATTTTTGTTTTCTTTGCATCAACTTGATTCTTGATGTGTACGTGTCCGGGCTCTGATGGCTCGCCATATTCATCCAGACCCTCAGTAACACACGTCATTAATAGGAAAGAATCGCCTGGTCGGGTCACCTGATTAGGAAAGTAATTTCCGAGAGACCACCTGACTTTGTGATTGTAATATATAATCGCATGGAACAAACTCCTGACACGGGTTTTTTCCAGATGATCGATCACCATGTTAGAGATTCAGGGAAACTGGTCAGCTGGACTCGAGTCCTGGACGTGGGATGTAGTACCTGCGCTCTGAGGGAGGAGTGGATATGTGTTGCAGTTGTTGAACTGTAGTATTGGCACGCCTCTGGCAAGAGTGATGTAGTGAGTGATGTGTTCTTTTTTTTCGGGTCATCCTGCCTCGGTGGGAAACGGCCGATGTATTAAAAATGTTAGCTCAACTGATCTATAGGCTGTACATTTTTTATATATATAACCCATTATAACATACACCATGGCTTTTAAGGTTTCAGATTCATAACCCGCTTATGTTTATCCTGAAAAAATAATTTAAGATCCAGCAAATTTTAAATGGAGAAAATTCCAGTAATGGGTTCAGTTTTGATCATCAAATTCAAATATTTATTTCTCTGTAAAGATTACAATGTGTGGTTTACATATTATAAAACAATAATTACAAAAGGCCACTAGCATGTCTAGGCATTTTCCTGTTGACTGTAATTTCCTGGCTGAGAAGACATACTTAGAACCTTCTAAAACTCCATACTAGAAGCTAAGTTATGACCAAAAAAAACACACATGTACTGGTCTAACCTATTTTGGTTAACTTTTTTAAAAATAGGTTAGACAAGTACATGAGCGGGTGTGCCTTGACTATAAGAACGCCTACCGGCCTAGTATGAGCCAGTAGGCCTGCTGCAGTGTTCCTCTTTTCCTGTGTTCCTATTACCGTTTGCAAAATGGTAAGTCATTGACTTCTGTATCTGGGAATCGCTAGAATAAGGGGAATATTAAAGTTTAAAAAATAAACCAAACAGGTAAAGAAAAGTTTCTAGCTTCTTCTAGAAGCTACTCTCGACAGTGGAGTGTGTTAGTAGACGCCTTCAGATATATTAATATCTTTATTTCTACAAGTATATGTACAAAGTATACAGGCCTAGCTGACATCAATGACATACTACTACTATATAGAAAGCCGCTTGTTATGTCAGTTTTGTCCCAGGATGCGACCCACACCAGTCGACTACACCCAGGTACCCATTTTATTGATGGGGAACAGACAACCGGTGTAAGGAAACACAACCAATGTTTTCACCTCGCCGGAAATCGAACCCGGACACCTCGCCGTGTAAAGCGAGAGCTTTAGCCACCAGGCCACGGGACCTGGTGGCATCTCCAATGTAGGAGACGAGTTGATTGATGTCAAGGTGCGTCATTGACGCATACTTCAAGCAGCATTACGAGTGTGATGAGCGAGTTGAGAGTGGTAGCGGTGAAGGGCAGGTGGAACCAAAGTGATCCTAGGTGTTACTCTCGCACAAATGTAAATACTCTGGTATCAGGACTCGCGATATCTTCGAAACACGATTGCAAACAAATCGGAAGCCTTTAGTCATCTGACAGAGACCTTCAGCTGACTTAGGCCGGGCCTTCCGCAGGCTTACCGGTCCACACTTTAACAAAAAGTATTATAGGTATGATTATAACCATTATGGTTGTAAAGCAGGTTTTTTTTACGGGTGGGAGCCTGAGTTTTAGGACTCGCTTGCCATGGGTTCAACCCCCCTTCCCCCGGTTCCGTGATTTCTCTGGTACGCAGAGTACCGTCTTGCCACAAGTGTGGCTGTATTTTCCCCGTGTTAACTGGGTGCAATTTAAGCGCAAGTTTTATAGTTTGTCACCCAGCCTTACCTGACCAAGCTTGTAATAAAACATTTGTGAATGTAGGAAATGTTGACGCTCTGAACTTCATTAGAAAATTACCTTAGTGAAATCTGGTCATAAATAGCACCTACAGGAATTGGCTAAAGCCTCTTAGTTGGCCGTCACCTGATATCCACTACTGCTCGTGTCTACTGCATCCTCTAGCTTCATGTCTGCCTTCCACCACTAATTTTTTTAAGTCTTTTTAGCCCTTTGTGACCCATGTGTGTTGAGCGCGTTGTGAATATTATATAGATATCTGTAACAGCAACGAAAAAATCCACTCGTGGGGGAACTTATTTAATGCCCTAACCTATACATAATGAAATATGTTGCGGAAAGATTAATGCAGTACCCCTCTGTTCTTGCTAAAGTATAAACAACTAGTTATAGTAGTAACCTTCGCTAGGAATAAAGCTATCATGCTCTTGAAACTTGAACGAAAGATGATAAACGCTTCGTGTTCACATAACTGGAGAGTGGTGGCCCTGAGAGGTACTTGTGCTGGTATAAGAGGTACTTGTGTGAGAGGTTTGGTCACTGGCGTCACAGCTTGACCTTGTTGGACATGCGTAATATCTAAGAGCAGTTTTGTTTTTCTACCTATTTAATATTTCACAAAATAATAGATGTTTCTGGGTTGCAACGCTGGAAGTATAGACAACGGAAATGCCAGAGTTTGAGCTTTTTTGTAAATAACCTAACCTGGTGTTTCTTCTTCGGTTATAAAAATCAGTCATTCACAGAAAGCAACTGTAGCAACTGATAATCATAATTGATAAGTTACTTATTATCAACTTACTTTTGTTTGCGATAACACTAATTCTATGTTCAATGAAAACCTTGTATTAGTGTTGAAACTGTCTTGGGAGGATAGACAAATAATCTCCATTATTCTATTCAAAAATTTTGAAACGCGCACACAGGCTCTTAACAGGAACTAGGCTGCTGCAAACGTTTCATCAGCCACATGGCGCCTCATAATGATACCCTGGCTACAACTCCCATTTGACGAAGACACACTAGACGACGCTGTCCTCGGTTCTGTATCATTATCAAGCCAAGGCCAGTGTCTGCGTCAAGGCCCCACACTGGTATTTATGTACTGGGTGACCCATAAATGTTTGGGCTTCATAAAAAAAAATTCTCAAAAAATGTCAAGACAACCTGACTTTGTGCAACATTTATAACACCTCCGGAAGCCTCGTTGTTAGATATAAAACAGTATGCTAGTGATTCAGACCAACGATGGTCCCAGAAAGTGGTGGTAACAATCGTTAGTGCAGCAGCAGACGTTGTGCCGAGCCTCCAGCTGTGACTGAAGGCCGAGGCGACGTGAAGAGTCGCACCTGCATCGCTCAGTCATTTGACTTCCTGAAACAGTTTTATATTGATAGTTTATTTCTGTAAGCAATATGGGTCGTTTGAACTTAGTGTACGTGTTTGTTGTGGGTTTCTTCGTGGGTTTTTTTTTCCTAGTTTTACATTTAGGGTTCTTTTATGGTTTGTATTTATGGCCAAGAGCCCAAATTTATCTAAGTCTTTCAACTTCATTTCTAAGCTCTTTGAGAGTCTTGTTATTACGACAAAGGAGGTGAATATTATTGTAATGTGGATGAAATCTAAAGAAAAAAAAACACGCATAATTCCGTGGTGAAAATACTGGCCGTCTGTTGCAGTCGTCCTTGATTCCTATCACATCGTTGGAGGATTTTGTGTCTTCGGTCTACCCAGCAGTAGCATCATTATTCACCGGCAGTGAACGCTGTCTAGAGCAGTGAAATTTAGAGAATGGAAAGATGTAAGGGCAGATAATAACTATTATGACTGCAAGATGGGAGGGAGAAATAGACAAAAAAAAAAAAAAAAAAAAAAGGGTAGACCGTCTACGAGGCTCCGTATGTATAAATTAGAGAGATAATACAGGCGACATACACTACAGTTTAAAGTCTTCAAGAGCCTCGAGATAGTTTCAAGGAGGATGGGGGGGGGATTGCCTTGATGCTAGAGAGGTCTTTTTTTTTTTTTTTTGCAATAAGATCACAGTACACGGGTGATATCACAATACATAAGGAAGCAGGAACACTGCCGCAGGCCTACTGACCCATGTGAGGCAGGTCCATGTCACTCCCCGGCTTAGACCAATGACCCACCTAGTCAGGTCACTTCCACTTAAGGAAGGAGCACGACATAAGAACTAGTAGCACAAGCTAGTCAGGTCCAACTCACACCCACTCATGTATTTATCTAACCTATTTTTAAAACTACACAACGTCCCAGCCCCTATGACGGTACTCGGGAGTTTGTTCCACTCATCCACAACTCTATTACCAAACCAGTGCTTTCCTATATCCTTCCTGAATCTGAACTTTTCCAACTTGAAACCATTGCTGCGAGTCCAGTCTTGGCTGGATATTTTCAACACGCTATTTACATCCCCTTTATTTATTCCTGTTTTCCATTTATACACCTCAATCATATCCCCCCTAATTCTACGCTTTTTTTGAGTGCAGATTCAGGGCCCTCAGTCTATCCTCATAGGGAAGATTTCTGATACATGGGATCAACTTTGTCATCCTCCTCTGTACGTTTTCCAGTGCATTTATATCCATTCTGTAATACGGTGACCAGAACTGTGCAGCATAATCTAAATGAGGCCTAACCAAGGATATATAGTTGAAAAACCTGAGGACTTCTATTATTTATACTTCTTGATATGAAGCCAAGGATTCTGTAGCTTTATTGCAAACACTTATGCACTGTTGTCTTGGTTTCAGATTACTGCTAACCAGAACTCCTAAATCCTTTTCGCAATCAGTAAAATTAAGATCTACATTTAGTTTATATGTGGCATGGTTATTGTCCTGTCCAATATTTAGAACTTTGCATTTGTCTATATTAAACTGCATCTGCCACTTCTCCGACCACTGTATCAGTCTATTCAAATCCTCCTGGAGTGCTCTAATGTCCTCATTAGAATGAATTAGGCGGCCTATTTTGGTGTCATCAGCAAATTTGCTTATGTCGCTATTTATTCCCTCATCTGTCGTTTATGTAAATTGTGAACAACAAGGGGCCCAAAACTGACCCCTGCGGAACACCGCTCGTGACTTGCCCCCACTCTGATTTCTCCACATTTATGCAAACACACTGCCGTCTATTTGTCAACCATGCCTCTACTGAGGAAAAAATTTCTTCTATTCCGTGTGCCTTAAGTTTCCTCAAAACAAGAAGTAGAAAAAAGTTAAATTCCAAGTTAAATCAAAGCTCTTTCGTGTGAAATCACGAAAGCGCTTGGAATTTCACCTTTTTTCCCACAGTGGTTCTGCGCACAATTTGTATAGATTAGATATGTGAAGAAATTTTAATGTGAATCACAGAACGGGTAGAATGGAACCCATGGCAGCTGGGTCCGAAAAACTCTAGCCAGTGTGCCTTGTTTGCAATTGTGTTATTGCGATTTCGTGAGTCACTGTAATATACAATGACTGTAATATATATAGATGAACCTACGCCCAGTGAGAAGTGGCACACATTGTTACTTACGTTATCCTGTTGTCTTGCGCTATCGCTCATAGCATGAGCTAAACTAAGACCGGCGTCAGGAAACAGTTTTCCTGTTTCCTGACGAACCTTACCTAACCATGAGCATGTGGGTGCACAATAAACCCGCTGGTTAAGCGGCATAAAGTTGGTACTCTGAGTAAATCTGATTACCTCTCATATCTGAGGCGTTGTATGACCCCGACGGGGTATTTGGTGGATACTATAAAGGGATCTCAGTGCAGTGAAAAGAATAAAAAGGCGCAGTGCCTTGACTGGAACAGTACACAGATAACTCTTACATATGACACCGAAACCTATGACGTTTCGGTCCCGACTTGGCCCATTAACTAGTCACAAGATGGATAAGACTAAGGCTGAATGAAAGAAGTCTGACCCACCAGGAGAAATGGAAGTAGCAAGTGTACTAAGACGTGTGGTTTTTAATGGTTGCATGGAACTCGGATGACATTCGGTAGTGCAGGAGGAAGCTAGGGAATCAACGCTTGGCAAGTCATGATAGAACTATTGTGACAGCGCTCGGATTTGTATTTATAGTGCTCGTGAATTTGTTTAGTCTGTTGTGTGGTTAATGTGTTGTAGCAAGGCTGCCACAACCTGAATGTCTGCCACCAGTGTTGTAGCCAGGCTGCCACCACTTTCAAGTCTGCCGCCATGAGCAGTAGAGAAATCCTTCATATACAGAGTTCCATTAGTACGATGTGGCCGTCTACAGCGATAAGAAACAAGTTACTATTAACTACATTAATCTTGAAGCAGTAGGAAATATTCTCGTGATTCAGGAAAGTCCCAGAGATCTAGGAAAAGGTCTCATAGACCAGAGTAATAGGCTTTAGATAAGCTATCATATCGCCAGATGGTGTCTTTTCCTTAAGTTCGTAAAGGTATTATAGATAAATGGTTCAGAAAACAAAGTTAAGACACTTGTGCAACACTAATGTATCCTTATTCCACAATAAAGATACCTAAGTGTTGCACAAATCTCGTAAATCAGTAAAGATATATTAACAATGTAACTGCTGTAATCTGTGGCAGGTAGAGGCATTCTAGGAAGATTCTGAAGGTCAGATGACATCCCGAACATTAGCAAGTTTATTCAGGTATACACAAGTACAGTTACATAGATTATCATACATAAGCAGAGTGACTTATTTCCGTCACTCTGGTCATATCCACTACACTGTCAATTGTGTAGTCATTGCAATAGTTACAATAGTGATTTGTATATAGACCAGATGATCAGCTAAGAGTCTGTTAGATGGATCAGACAATTGAAAAGGGAGAATCTTCCATTTTAATCCGATTATTAATCATGAGATGTGCTTAGTTTATACAAGCCACCCTTCCCGGGTGAATTGCTCTTGATCCAAGGGATTGGAGATTCCCTCCCATGACCCAGGTCCTGTATGATCCTTGCAGGTTTAGCGCTTCCCAATGGAAATAATGCTGTGTAGTAGCACTGTCCCCACCGTGAAGGTTGACAGCCGAAGGTCGCTGTATGACCCCTGTGGTTTAGCGCTTCTTTTGATTATAATAATAACAGCCGCAGGTAGGAGTGTCTCACTGGATAACAGGCGTGTCTGTTATCACTGACTCGCATGAAATTCCTGTTATCTTAACACTGTGAACTATAACTGATAACGTAGCAGCAGGACATGGAGAGGGAAATGATAGTGTATAGTCAACTATTTTCTCATATTTCTGGTGAATGCTTTCACCTTTTTATTTATACAATTGGTCCGGATTATTTTCTTAATCTTTGATGTACTCGTTGCACTCTAGCAGGGTCACTCGTTGCTCTCTGGCAGGGTCACTCGTTGCTCTGGCAGGTCCCATCATTCTACTCATCAACTACTCTGTAAAGACATACTTCCTACCGTTATTTTCACACCTAAGGTGTCCCTTCCTGATGCTAGTGCCAATCGGTTTAGGGTTTACTCAGAACTGGGAGATAGAGAGGAGGGGGATATAGAGGACGGGGAAATGACCTATGGGGAGGGAGGGGGGATAATTCATGAGACTTTTTAAGTGCTGTATCAGTCGCTGACTGTTCGTAATTTCACCCATTCTCCTTTTGTATTCACCCTGAAACCACACTATGGCGAGTCTTGTTTATGTTGGGGAGGGAGGGGAACTTGGCAGCTCAGAGCACCAAGGGAGGGGGAAAGGGGGGCTAAACCTCACCAGTTGCAAATACTTTTTTCTTTATTTCAATTATTGGCTAATTGTCCCTTCATTATCTCGACCAGTGACCACAAAAGCAAGAAGTTTAAATTAATTTCACATACACTGAATAAAAGTTTTTAATCTTTTTTCAGCATTGACATTCCTCCCCAGATTGAGATCGTGTCTGTCACTCCCTTGCATCACGTCTCTTGGTAGATCAGTAAGCCAGTGAAAAGCCAGTCAACTAACCAAAACCTTCTCTGGCTTACCTCCTAAGTGAGGCACGCCCACCTCGGAAGGCATTTTTATATTTCTCCTGACAAATAAGACATCATTCCTACCTACGCTTGCACCGTTCGTTTTCTGATTCGATTTCCAGCATAATTTTCTGAGCGTTCCCTGGGTATTGTTTTAGGGTAGTCACGTACTTATTAAAACGTACAGAAATATTGTGGGATGTGAGTGTGTAGCAGACGACAATCAACATAATGCTGCATTTATGAGTGGAAAAAACATGGGCAGCACAATTAATTCACTTGTATACCTTCATGAACGATTGTCTGGCAGCCTATCAGCACAAAACACTATCTACCTGGAGTATACATGGAGAGGGTTTCGGGGGTCAACGCCCCCGCGGCCCGGTCTGGTCAGGTACTGACTTAGATGTCTGTCCAGCGCCTTCTTGAAGACAGCCAGGGGTCTATTGGTAATCCCCCTTATGTATGCTGGGAGGCAGTTCAACAGTCTTGGGCCCCTGACACTTATTGGGTTCTCTCTTATCGTGCTAGTGGCACCCTGCTTTTCATTGGGGGGATGTTGCATCGTCTGCAGAGTCTTTTGCTTTCATAGGGAGGGATTTTCGTGTGTAAGTTTGGTATTAGGCCTGGTCACAGACCGGGCCGCGGGGGCGTTGACCCCCGGAACCCTCTCCAGGTAAACTAATTCCTCTAGGATTTTCCAAGTTTTACCTTCATCTTAACACAGCAACGTCGTGAGAAATCTTCACACCTATAGACATTCCATTCGTCACCCTGTGACAACATAAAAACAATAGAGATTAAAGTTGTGGGCCACTCACTGTTACCCATCTCTTTCTGCACACCCATAATACTTTTCCCCAGCTTTATTGTATTCTTATCCCCTTTTTCCCCAGTCCTTGCCAACCCTGTGGCAAAAAAACAAGACTTTCCGACCTGAATGTTTACAAAGAAAATCTATTCATAAAAGTTTTTTCCATTGCAGATCTTTGCAAACATTTCTATGTAATGTTTCTTAACGTAAATTAACCAATTCTCTCAGAACATAGGATCAAACTATAGGTGCCTAGCCCCTTCAAGTGGGTTGCTGGATGTTGGTGATGAAGGATCTAGTGCTACTTTGTCACTACTTGCAATGTCACTGTAGACGAGGGACTTTTAATGGTTCTATGGCTGCGGCTCTGATTCTAGGCCCTCCGGCAGTCAGTGCCGTTGATCCTATAGTGTTGGTCATGTAGGTGGGGGCGTGACAGGTCTACATGAACGATGGTGTTGAGTATCTTGTATAAAAGTGGCATAGCCATTATTTAGGTGTCCGTGTTTATGGTGTCTTTGAGGCGTGAAGAATTACACAGTTCTTTATGTTGTCGGTATTTTATACCAGTCATGTACAGCTTCTTTGAAGTGTACAACCATATGACTCCAGAGGAATTAAATTCCGGCAGCATGGCGAATAAGACACTCAGCACAGAAAACTCTTCATTGGTACAACGTTTCGACACACTGACATTTTCGGGTACGATGAAAATGCCATTTTTTGGCGACACGTTGTGCCAATGACTCCTCTGCCGTGGCCTGGTAGGCAACACACTCCTCACACACTGTGTATCGATCCCCGGCAAGGGTGGAAACATTGGGCGTGTTTCCTTACACCTGTTCCCGTTCACCTAGCAAGTAAGTAGGTACCTGGGTGTTAGTTGACTAGTGTGGATCGCATCCTAGGGGACAAGATTGAGGACCCCAATGTAAATGACAGTCCCTCGATGACGCACTGCCTTGGATTATCCTGGATGACTAACCCTCCAGGGTTAAAAATCCGAATAAAATCTTTATCTTATCTTGGAGAAGCTCTTAAGAACTCCAGGAGAATCTAGGTTAGTCTGGCTGCCGCAGTCTACTACGATCCTGTGTCCGAGCATCATGCCAGCTCTTGGTTTGATCCATCTGAGTCTTCACAGAGATGCTGCCTTGATGCTCACGAGAAACTCTTGATCTCCGGACCCATACCTACACCGACACCTTAACCTTTCGTCGTAGGACATTCCCCTTAGCTCTGGAACTAACTTTGTCGGAAACCTTTGCACTTTCTCTAATTTCTTGACGTGCTTGACCAGGTATGGGTTCCAAACTGGTGCTGCATACTATAGTATGGGCCTGACGTACACGGTGTACCTCGCTGTTTCAATCCTACGGGTTTCTCACTTTACTGTGATCATAACCCTTGGCGGAACAAATATAGAAATACCTAGTTGGATGAATTTTGGTAGAGCCAGCTGGCCACGTGGTTAACGCACTGGCCTTTGAGTTTTAGGAGTCACTTACCATGGGTTCAAACCCCAGCCGTTCCCTGATGAGAAGCCTAGGAGGCTGCATTCCAGGCGAGGATTGCTAGGAGTCAGCCCAGCTGCCACCTAGCTAGTATTGACTGTTGTAACCTTTCTGGAGACTGTCGTCATGGAGACCTGAATAACAGTAATACATCAGTAATGTATTACCTAAGGCTTTGATGCAGTCTCTCCCCATCCCCCGTCCCCAGTCCCTATATAACCCTATGGGTGTACCGCTTCTCAGAATAGAATATAATCTCGTATGTCAGGGAGTGAAAGGTTGTAGCAGCGGTAGAGGCCATGTAGCAACCACTTCCTCCAGTGTTGTACCAACCACTTCCTCCAGTGTTGTACCAACCACTTCCTCCAGTGTTGTACCAACCACTTCCTCCAGTGTTGTACCAACCACTTCCTCCAGTGTTGTACCAACCACTTCCTCCAGTGTTGTACCAACCACTCCATCCACTTTAACTACATCAATGGTAGACAACACAGGCAAGTTGATGAGCAAGACGAATGTACATTGTACAACACCCGGGTGTCTTGGCGAGGAGTTTCGCCCGCGGAGCAGGAGAGATGAAGCAGTTGAAGACGTCGTAACAAGTGGTCTGGGGCCTCTCATGCCATTATAGCGTCACGAGGCTGCGTGCTGACCCACCAATCATCAACTTAAAAAAAAAAAAAACTTAGACAATTGTCCCAAAATTCATGGAATGTTCTTAATACTACGCTTCATTAAGAGGGGCGCCTAGATGTCAGAGGGCTCAAGGTCCAAGGTAATGGAGCTGTTCTCTTGGATCAAACCTGAAATTGTTAGACATGACCCCTACGTGTTAAGAGCTTCCTTACCAACAATAACCAGAACTGCTCTGCATTCTAAGGGACTTTCCGCATGCACATGACGTCACATCTCTACAATCATTGCATCATGCTGACAAACCAAAAAAATAAGCATTCTCATTTCTTTTTAAATTCGGTACCCCCATGAACCATACGGGTTTAGCGATTTGGTTTTAACAATGTGAAATGTAGTTTAAGTTTTATTTTTGTTCGTGTGCGTAATTATATACTGTAGTTTACACTGGAAAAATTACTGAGGGGTATTGAACATGTGAAGATTACGTTGCATGCGTGTTGAACATGTGGTGAATATGGCGGAGTCATGTTGCATGACTGTTGTCACCTTCAACATGGTTTAATCATGACGATTCACTCTTGCAGCACTGTCATGGCATATGGTGCTTGAAAACACACACACACACCGACTGGTTCAGCGTTTCCACGTGTATGTTACTAAGGATTCACTCACACCGCGACCGTGTACACATATAGTGTGCATGTACCAGAGTGTACATGTGCACATGACATTGCACAACATGACGTGCCTGGCGTCGGAAATGTTAGTGATATGACGACTCGCACGTCAGTACATCCGTGGTTATCTGGTTGACGTGGAGGCTTCGGCTCTTGGCCCCCAGTCTCTTACAAAAAAAAAAAAAGTTAAGCTTGCAGGAATAGTCGTGGTTTTTGTAGCCTTTTAGCTCTAAACGACCAGTTGTACTGATCCCTGGCCTCCAGTACTCTACGGATCCCTGGTCTCCAGTACTCTACGGATCCCTGGCCTCCAGTACTCTACGGATCCCTGGCCTCCAGTACTCTACGGATCCCTGGCCTCCAGTACTCTACGGATCCCTGGCCTCCAGTACTCTACGGATCCCTGGCCTCCAGTACTCTACGGATCCCTGGTCTCCAGTACTCTACGGATCCCTGGTCTCCAGTACTCTACGGATCCCTGGCCTCCAGTACTCTACGGATCCCTGGCCTCCAGTACTCTACGGATCCCTGGCCTCCAGTACTCTACGGATCCCTGGCTCCAGTACTCTACGGATCCCTGGCCCCAGTACTCTACGGATCCCTGGCCTCCAGTACTCTACGGATCCCTGGCCTCCAGTACTCTACGGATCCCTGGCCTCCAGTACTCTACGGATCCCTGGCCTCCAGTACTCTACGGATCCCTGGCCTCCAGTACTCTACGGATCCCTGGCCTCCAGTACTCTACGGATCCCTGGCCTCCAGTACTCTACGGATCCCTGGCCTCCAGTACTCTACGGATCCCTGGCCTCCAGTACTCTACGGATCCCTGACCTCCAGTACTCTACGGATCCCTGGCCTCCAGTACTCTACGGATCCCTGGCCTCCAGTACTCTACGGATCCCTGACCTCCAGTACTCTACGGATCCCTGGCCTCCAGTACTCGACGGATCCCTGGCCTCCAGTACCCTATCATATTTACCCTTCAAGTTAAAAAGTCTTACATGTGCAACAGTTAGGCATCTTTATTTTTTCTTGAAACTTTTCGCCTACACGGTAGGCTTCTTCAGTCAAATACAGAGGCGAGTAAATTGAAGGCAGCACGAGTAGTGGCGAGGTAAAACTGGAACCAGTCCATCAACCATGGAGAAAGTTTGAGAGGTGGTCATTCCCTCAGCCTGGATAAGAGCTCGGCTGTATGGTCTGGAATAATGTGACACTGAAGCACGAGAATGGAGTCTCATATACTGCCTCCTGCAGCGTCTTCGAAGTCTTCCACTCCTCACCTTCGGTAGTATATAAGGTTCCATTCTGATGTTTCAGCTTTACATTGTTCCAGACTATTTAGCTTAACTATTCTACGGGTTGAGGGACTGACCACCTCATAAAAAATACTATTTCTCCAAGATCGTTACGGTATTTGACTGAAGAGGCCTGCCCGGTAGGCGAAACGTTTCAGTCGAACATAGATATCTAATTGTTGCACATATTATTCCACTTGTCTGTATTATATATCATTTTCATCAAGTTTCTTTGCCGCCTCTTCCTGTAGTCCGTCCGTACTTGGTAACCTAAGTCAGACACTACTACCCTGCCTGGGCTCATCTGAGTTTGGGGCTCCCATCTCTCTTGTGTCTCCTATCTGCCTCTTCTATGTCTTCTACCGCCCTCGTCTCTGATCTCACAACTTCTCACCCATATTTGTCAGACAAAAATTTGACGCGGGTGTCAGTTATGATGATTTGGTAGTTCTTCATAGAGAATTTTAGTATATCAAAGGTCACAGTGTTCACTCTCATTTCACACGTCATGCATGACATTTATGGCTTTATCGCAGCGCTGTATGACCCTTGTGGTTTAGCGCTTCTATTTGATTATAATAATAATAATATAATATGGCTTTATCACCTCCCCCGTGAACATAATATAGCCCTCGTAAAAATAATAATAATAATAATTATATCCAAAAGTAGGCATAACTGACATCACTCGTATACTATAAACAAAACCCTTGGTTATGCAGAGCATTTCTGGCAATTTAGGTTAATATTTTCCCTTAGTATGCCACCCACAGCAGTCGCCTAACACCAAGGTACCTATTTACTGCTAGGTGAACAGGGACAGCAGGCATAAGGACACATGTCCAACGTTTTACTCGTACGGGAGATCAATCCCGGACCCTCAGTGTGAGAGCTGAGGACGCTATCAACCAGTCTCATCTTCAGCACCAGTCTCAAATTCAAATTCAAATTCAAATCCTTTATTTCATGTAATACAAGGTGGGGGGTACTTATAGTTATACATTAAAGTTGATATTACAAGATGGCCAATAATATGCCTAGGTATGCCTAGGCTTTTCAGGCAGTCTTATGATAGGTCTTACTCAATAGCTATACAATGGATATACAGATTGTAAGGTTAGGTTTACAAAATTTAGGTACTGGAATTTAAACATTGAGAATTTAACAATTAGTATAAAAAGTTAGCAATTAGTTTATATATTAATGATAAAGGTGATATATTGGCATAATATAGATTCTATATTGGAGTATCTTAGGCAAACTTATGACTAGCTTAAGTATTATGGAGCAATAGTTGTATTAGAATTTTGGTTGGAACTGTGCAAATTAAGGGGAATCACAGATATCAATAAGTGTATTTTGCTGTGGTTAGTAATGTGCAAATTAAGGAGAATCACAGATATCAATAAGTGTATTTTGCTGTGGATATGTGCAAGATAAAGTAGTTTTCGTATGGTTAACTACCGGTTGGGTGCGTAAGTGAGATAAGATGTTTTTAACGGTGCTTTTGAAAATGGAGGTTGTGTCTGCAGTTCTAGAGTTTTCAGGCAGGGAGTTCCAGATTTTAGGCCCTTTTATGCGCATTGAATTTTTGTATAGATTTAGTCGGACACGGGGAATGTCAAAGAGATGTTTATGTCTGGTATTATGTCTATGGGTCCTGTCACAACTGTCAAGAAAGTGTTTTAGCTCAGGGTTAAAGTTGGAATTAATGGTTCTATAAATGTAGATAGCAGAGTAGTAAGTATGGATGTTCTGAACAGTGAGTAGGTTTAGGTCTTTGAAGAGTGGGGGGGTGTGCTGCCTAGCGTTGGATTGTGTGATAATTCTTACTGCGGCTTTTTGTTGGGTTATTATTGGCTTTAGGTGGGTAATTGCTGTTGATCCCCATGCACAAATGGCATATGTGAGGTAGGGATAGATGAGTGAGTAGTATAGTGTGAGTAGGGCTGATTGTGGTACATAATACCGTATCTTAGAGAGGATCCCCACAGTTTTGGACACTTTCTTTGTTATGTGTTGGATATGGGTGCTGAATTTCAGGCTGCTGTCAAGGTGAAGGCCCAGGAACTTGCCCTCGTTGTCTAGCAATAGGTGTAGAGTTGATCTTAATGTTTAATTGTGGATCATCTGTTCTGTTGCCAAACATAATATAGAAAGTCTTATCAGTGTTGAGTGTAAGTTTATTGGCAGTCATCCATGTTGCTATTTTTATTAATTCGTCGTTAACAATGGTGTTAAGCGTGGCAAGGTTTGTGTGGAGATGACATAAGTTGTATCGTCAGCAAAGAGTATTGGTTTCAAGTGTTGTGATACATTGGGAAGATCATTGATGTATAAGAGGAAGAGCAGGGGACCAAGGACACTTCCCTGCGGTACGCCGGTGTCTAGTGGTAGTGTCGTGGAGGATGTGTCTTTAATAGTGACATACTGGTACCTATTAGTGAGGTAGGTTTGAGGTATGCTAGTGCATGACCTCTTATTCCATAGTGGTCAAGTTTGTGGAGTAGGATGCCGTGGTCTCGTGTGTGAGGGGGATGGGGTTGCTCCATGCTGGCGCAGTATACTCTAATAAATTTAATATATGTGTATGAAGCCAGGAATAAGTTGTTTCCATTGTTTACTTTGTATTTAAGGTTTTCCTGAATTGTTTACTTTGTTTTATTTTAGTTTCCAGCACTTGTAGAGCACAAATTAATCCCAACCAACAATTCTGCTATTTTTTTTTCACTTTTAATTTACACCTGTAGTCACTTCCTCTCCTATTCCTTGGATTAAACCATACTGTCTACCAATGCTTCCCCTTCCCCCCATTTACTCGGATCAGATCATTATCTCCCATTCCCAGGTGCGACCACAATAGAAATAAGTTTCATTATCTGATTTTATTGGGGGTTTTCTTCACTGCACGTACATGTACATTTGATTTTTTTTTATGTATGTTTACATAGAATAAATTTATGGGTGTAGTGCTTTCCCATGAATATAATAATCCCAATGTTGAACTTGTAATCATCTAGTGATAATGTTTTCTGTTACTATTCCCTGCGTCCCTGTGATGTTATCAAGATGTTATCAGTGTATATACGTAAATATTGCTTATATTATCTTTGTGAGGGTATTGTGTGGGAGTTTAAGGGGCCTCTGGGGGAGGGTCTCTCCTTCAACCCAGTAATAACCAGCCTCTGGGACCCTCACACCTTTCAACCCAGCAATAACCAGCCCGCGGGGGCCCTCACAACCTTTTAACCCAACAATAAAACTTCTAATATCTTTATTTCTACAAGTACATGTACAAGGTATACAGACCATAGCTGACATCAATGACACACTACTATATAGAAAACCCCGTTATGCAGAACATTTCGCGCAAATTAGGTCAATTTTGTCCCAGGATGCGACCCACACCAGTCGACTAACACCCAGGTACCTATTTTACTGATGGGTGAACATGGACAACCGGTGTAAGGAAACACGCCCAGTGTTTCCAAATTTTTCCGGGAATCGAACCCGAACCCTCACCATGTGAAGCGAGAGCTTTTGTCACCAAGCCACAGGCCACCGTAACACTTGTTCGTTTTTTCATATTTGTTACGCAGGCAGAGGCGTGGAATGAGAATACATAACTGATCAGATGTATTTATCAATATAAAGGCATACGATAGTGACAAGTAGATGCATCAGACACTTGAACAATAGTTAAATACGTAGCTTTATTTTTTTATAAAATAAAGCCACCTAACTATTGCACATACCGGTGTGTATTTATTATTCAAGTTCATCTTGTGGCGCTTAATATAGGTTATCTACGGCACACTGATTTGAGTAATTGGACAGTCTGAAATATAGCCTCATATACCCCCCTTCCCTTCTCTCTTCCTCGCATCAAGGCATCCGAGATGCCTTGATGTCTCTGGAGGGCTCTTCATCCAAGCAATTGGATCTAACTTACATTGGACCAGATATGAATACCTCTTTCTCAAAGGTACTGTATGATCCATTGGGTTTAGCGCTCCCCAGTGACTATAATACTTTATTAATGTATGAAGTCTTTCTGGTCAAGACTGACATTAATTTTCATTAACTTGTAAAGGTGTGTATGTATATGTATATGTGTGTGTGTGTATATGTAGGCTTATGCATAAATGCTAATAATTTTCTTATGAGAAATTATTTCTTTAAATAAAAATTAACAGGGTAAATACTAATTCTTATCAAAGACAACTTGACTTTTGATTTTTTTCTATTACATTCACGGGAAAGCTCTAAACCCTTAAGTGGTCATACAGCTCCTAGGGGAATGGAAGGGAATCAGGTTTGATCCAAGGAAGGGAAGGGTAGCTCCAATTCTTTGAATCGAGAGCCTTTCACCAGCCTCATTGTAGCACTCCTGAAGGGACATTTTATCATGAAGATAAGTTTCGTGTCTATCAAAATATATAATTTATCGTGTTTGCCTTTTAATCCCTACGTTGAACATTTTCGGATTACCTTCCATAGTGATTACTTTGACATTTCTCAAAACGTCGGGTTTTTTTTTTTTGAGGGGGGGGGTTGTACCAAAGTTTAGCTTTTTTTTTATATCGAACAAACTTAAGTTTTTGTGTGAAATTGTTAATGTGATGTTTGGCATTGCCAGGTGAATTTAAACTATTAATAAAATACTAAATCTTTAATTTTAAATGTAATATTTATTATAAAGGTAAAATTTCTTTACTGTTATAAGAAAAAAAACGGAAGCCATGTTGATTACATTTATGTACAAGCTTGCGCGTCGCAAACTAAAACCTTGACTACAGTAAACATGTTCTAGATAATTACTAGTTTAATAACATGCATCTTGAGTGAAGGACAGACGTTACAGAACATACTTATAGTAGCACAACGGTTACCTTTGTAATGTCTCTTCACTTGTCGTCAGCATGTTATTTGTGTCCATGGACCTTTAGTGTTACCAGTCAGAGAAAGGCACTGTAGGAGTGTTTACCATAGCTGAGGGAACAGCGACTGGCAGGAGTCTTGGTTATTCCAACCAGTTATATATAGAGGTACCAAACTGTTTTAAGGAGCATAGTTGTAATTTCAGACCAGCCTTGCTGTAGTCTGGGCTAACGGGCGGAGAATAGTCTCTCCCACTGCTCTGAATGACTCTCGCGGGTTTAGCGAGTCACGAAATACAATAACTAAAAAGGTTATTTGTCAGCTGCCCAGCACGAACCTAAATGGCATCCAGTTTTCATTTCTAATTTGTGGCCTTGTGATTTATGGCCATTGTATTGTAACTATTTGAAACAAAGGTATTTTGCCATTTCTTAGCCCCGAGTATTGACAATACTGGTTCGAATCGCCACTCCCTGCTGTCTGTGGCTGCTATTGGTAAATAAGGGTGACTTAGAGTAGGCAATTTAAAGAGGCTTAAAGCAACCATAGCAAAATGCTACTTGGAGGTGGCAGATTTCTCTAGCTCCAGTCTTTGCCTTTCAATATCGAGAAATGCCTGCTGGAAGGCATGGTTCCTCTCGGAGTCTGTCTGCATCTGCCTGTAGATGTCGTGGAGGAGGCGCAGCTGACACTCTTGCAGATAGACCCGTCGCTTCTCCAGCTGCAGGAATTCCTGGTCGTCGCGGTCGTCGTCCTGGTCGACGTCATTGCCTTCCGTGCGCTGCCGCTTCGTGCTGGGATGCCTGTAATTACTGTCGTCCTCTGGGCTGCCCACGGTGACTGTAGGGCTGAAGCTGTCGTGGTTGGTGTATCCACTGAAGCTGTCGTGGCTGGTGCACACGCTAAAAGACACGAAATTTGTCAATTATGTTCACGTAGACATTAAAGGTGCACTTTCTAAAACCAGGAACATAGTTTTCTCAGAATAACTATTTAACTTCTCCGTGAATATTATCATTATAATAATGAGCCTACTAAAAAACTTTAAAAAAACCTACATGCAAATACGCAAGAGGCTAAATGAAACCTACGATCGGTAGTGGAGGGTAAAAAAAAAGGTACAAAAGATGTTAGAGGGCGAGCACTGAGAAGACTACGAATACAGAAGTGATAGGATAGTGCAAGACATTGATTTAAGACTTTAAATGAAAATGGCTGGAAGATATGGCAAGGGGCGGATCTACTATGAAACTAATGAAGCCAAGATTCAGGGGCCCCAGAAGCGACTTAGTCCACATTGCTTAAAAAGTGTAGGTCCGCTACTGGATGTGGCAACTGGTAAACATGAACATGAATATTTATAACGGATCGCAGGTCAGGTATGGTTCATAAATAATGGGAGAGCTTTTCTTACTGGAGGGAAGCTGAATATACACGAATTACATTTTGTCTGGTAGATAAAAAATTTATATGAAGAAATTATGCTGGGAAGTTGTAGATCTACCGAGGATGAGCAGACGAGTGGCTCTCCTGGACTATACGAAAGATTCAGCTGAATAAATTAAAAAGGTAAAAGTAATTGACAAATGAGATCTTCAAGGATGAGGAAGCGCATTGATGGCAGAGTAAACTCTTGGTCTAAAAAACTGAAGCTACCCTACCCTCCCTTTCCTCTGGCCAAATCTGATTGCTCTCCATTTCCTTAATTTTGACCAGATTAGAGGTCAAACCTTGACCTACATTATCAGAAGAAACTAAATTTTCAATTAAGGTGTCTGGGATAAATGCAAGGAATTTGAAATTCCATTAATAACAACTGTCATAATGTAGAATAACTCACGAAATCGTAATGACACGATTGCAAACAAACCATACCACGGGTTCGAACCCCACCCGTGGTATGGTTTATAATGTAGAATAAATTTAAAATTTAGAATAATTCTATTTCTGCGAGAGGAAAGGAAAGATTCTAAAAATAAAATAACATGACAAACCTTGAAACATTAGCAAAGTAGTTAGTAAGGTAATTACAGTGGGAAGGAAAACGGGTAGTAATTTTAAAACAAAGCTGTCTAATTCATGCCATAGACATGGCCTTTCTGATCATAGTAAATAAAAAAAGTATCGTACACTGTTGCGTTTCTGTATGTTAGTCATACATTACCTTTCTTTTTTTATGGTGTCCACCGTTGGTGTCGCTATAGTTGCTGCTCCCACACCAGGTTCTTCTGTAGCAGCACAAGCAATACATTAGTCAAACATTGCACTGATTTAAAAAAATAATCGTGGAGTGTAACAAACTGAGGCCTCCCTCGTTTATACTATTTTCACGATATTGTAAAAATCTTCATTCATGAGTGGGAATGGTTGGGTATGAGTAAGACCTGCCGAACATGGGCCAATAAGCTTATTGTAATGCTAGTATGTTTTATTGATATTTTACAGTGGTTTTGCCGACATATTTAAGGGATGTAACAGCTCGAGGAGCCGTAAAAATTCTACCGCCATTGACATTGATTTTGGCATCAGGTCACATAGGTTGATGTAGCCAACCACATATCAGTTGTAATATGTAGGTGAACCTCCCCCTACCTTTTATTTTTTTTAACATATATTTTTAGAATATACCGTGCTTGTAGCCTGAAGTAAGAGTAATTGATCACTTGGCACAACAGTGACATTTTTTTTTTAATATACCCTAGCCAAGCCAATATGATTTACTTTACCTTTAAAGCACTTAGGGAGAAATACACCATTGTGTATATACACAATAGTGGATCAGAGCCTGAACAACCAGGCTGTTACTGCTGGCCCTATGCAACGCGACGTACGAACCAAAGCCCGGCTGGTCAGGTACTGACTTTAGGTACCTGTCCAGCGCCTTGCTAGATTTTATTGTTATCCCTAAGTTCTGCTTGATTTACCATGTAAAATTATTATAAAAGTTTAAAATGTTTAAGGATTAAACAAAAAATTATCCTGTTTATCCTTTTTACACATACATGCCATATTTATCTTAAAAGTACTATAGGTAACACGCGCACAAATAGTGCCAAACCATATCTTCATATAAAGTAGTATGACATACCTTCAGAAGTTAATGAAGGATCCTGTAGACGGGAGGGGGAGAGAATCCCCCTTGAGGAAGTGCGGGACTTTAAATTGTGGTCCTGTTCATTAAAGTCACTTGACACAGACGAGGGTCTTATAGGCAGAGCATCAGCGTCTACCTCACAGATGAGGCCCTCTACTGCGCCTTCTACTGTTCTCTCAGTGGCATCAATCTCGCCCAAAAGTTCAAGAATTCTCAGATCTGTCTGGCTGTACAACACCTCCGAGTGACAGTCCGTTTTCTTTAACTTATTTCTACGGGAAACTTCTTTCTTTCTGTCGCTAAGATAATAATACCATTTTCGTCTAACTTCATCGGCAGTTCTAGGTTGAACGGTACACACCTCGTTAACTTTCTCGGTGATGGCTTGCCAGATAATCATTTTTTTTTCGTTAGTGATGGTACTGCAGAGTCTGGAGAAGAGCGTCGCCCTGTTCTTGTACACTTCGTCCACCAGGACGTCGATTTCATGAACGGAAAAGCGAGCTTTCCTCTTTTTCACTTCCATTTCACACTTGCACGGTACCATGAACTACACACTCGATGGCACATGAAGCTAAGAGTTATCATGGTACACTCGCAGGTGCCGTGAGCGACGGATAACTGTAAGATCACAAAATTCTCGTTAAGTCTTCTCGCTAAGATCTCGTTACACCACCGTGGGACAGTCTGGCGCCGCTGTGTGTACGCACTCGCCCCCAACACTCTCACCTAGTCTATATTCTCCCATTTTATACTCTCTTATAACACCACCCAGCTACATGTATATACCCTGGTAGTTAAATGAGTTCCATGCCTAACTATGCTAAAGATTCTTGGCGTGTGTACAGGTGCTGGCTGTTAAATGGGAAGAAATTAGAAATAAAAACAGATGGTGACGCCATTGGCATATTATGTTACGGCGCATACGCAGACGATAGCAAAATGTCTCTCGCTAAAGCCTTCTTTATTTACGCCTCCAGTTCAGTAACGTAACCCGGAAGGATATTAAACACGTAACTATTTCGAAACTAATTAT
Source organism: Cherax destructor (assembly GCA_009830355.1). Classification (NCBI taxonomy): domain Eukaryota; kingdom Metazoa; phylum Arthropoda; class Malacostraca; order Decapoda; family Parastacidae; genus Cherax; species Cherax destructor. The sequence continues at coordinate 338,175 of WNWK01000530.1, forward strand.
AATATTGTGTGTAGAAGTTTGAGGGTGTTCTGGGGGAAAGATGAGAGGGTAGAATGAGGCAGCATCCGGGAGGAAGTAAGAGTAGAGGCACCGCCCTCTTGTTCTCTCCCAGCTGCTCTAGGGTTCACTTCTCTCTCCACCTCACTGCACATCTACTTAAATACGTATATCCATGTTCCATCGTCTTTTTGGAGTATATCACCTAAGATTGCAGTATTCATTTCCAAAAATACTTTGACATTTTTTTTTGTCTTTATTATATTTAATGTCTTTGTATATAATGACGTTTACTGACCAATATATCAATTTTGCTTCAATAACATGACTAGTTTTAAATTAAAAATTTAGTAATGATACTATGTCTTTACATTATTTTTGGTTTATACGATGATTCCAGCCCTTTTGAGAAATAACGCTTTATTTTCTTAAAACTCAAAACTTGCTTTATATTCCGGCACAAGTTATTTGTGGAAATTAATTTGCAATATAGATTGGCAGAAATACTTATTTTAGGACGTGCAGCACGTCAGGGCCAATCAGCGGCTAGTAATGATGTTCTTGGCCAATCATAGTGAACGTAAACAAAGACGAATCAAATGTAAACAAAGATGCACCAGTCCCGTATTTACTGCTGGTAGAGTAAGGTTAAGTTAGACTAACGTAGTTCAACATAAAATAATTCAAGTTTCTTATATTTGCACAAAATGTTGTCCAAGACAAAACCAACCTGTTATTGAACATTTTTTGGAATAAATTTATGATTAAAATTAAGGAGCATATCTCCTTAATTACAAAATTTCAGTTTGTGCCCAGCCCCCTTCCCCCACTCATATCGTTACAGAAAGTGATAAAACGTAGTAATTTGCTCAATTAGGATCTTGAATACTTAGTGTTTCTATTTTTCTATGATCCAAAAGTTAGCAGACGCGATGCTTGCAGTTATAATAATAATGAATAATAATAATAATACTTTATTGAGACATGGTACAGTGATACATGGTAGACATAGTTATTACAGTTTTATAATTGTAACTACCAATAACAGTGTACACTTGTAACATGCATTGAAATAAAAATATTATTATTATTATATTATTATTATTATATTATTATTATTACATAGTTATTACATAGTTATTAATGAGATGTACATGCCAAAAGCCCCTAATATGCTGTGCATTGCGGGCATTCTTAGGACTACTTAATTCTAGACTACATGGTAAAAAGTTATGGTTGATAATTTATAAAATAAGTATAATGCTGAATTGCAGAAAATATCTACCTGGATGACGACTAATAAGCTTACTCTCACTACTGACAACTTATTTCATTCAGTTTGGAAACAGAGCTACAAATGTTCCACTTAACATAACGCTCAATGGATCGCCCATCACAAGACTCTCAGAGGGAAAATTCCTAGGAATCCACCTTGATAGTAGCCTCAAATTCCAGACACACATACAACAAATTTCCAAGAAAATCTCTTAAGACAGTAGGTATATTATCAAAGATACGCTACTATGTTCCACAATCAGCACTGTATCATTCACTCATCTACCCTTATCTCACCTATGGAATTTGTGCATGGGGATCTAACAACATTCAATCACCTAAGACCACTAATAACCCAGCAAAAGGCTGCAGTCAGAATGATGATAAATTTCCACTCCAGACAGCATACTCCACCAATATTCAAAAGTCTAAAACAACTCATCATAAAGAACATCCATCCTTATTCTTGTGCCTACTACATACATAGAACACTACTGAAACATAAACCCTCCACTCAAACTTCTCCTTACCAGCCTTAACAGAACGCACGACCATAACATAAGACACAGATCGCTTTTTGATGTACCCCGTGTCCATATTACACTGTGAAAAAACTCTATGCACATAAAGGGCCCCAAAATTTGGAATTCATTACCAGTAAATACTAAAATAACCTTGTCTGAACATCAATTTAAGACTCTTCTCAAAAACCACCTACTCACCCTAAACTAAAACTCAATAATCAACATTACCAAAAAATCTCCCAATTACCTAAAACCTCAAAATTAGATGCCCAAAGTTCATACATTACTTAATACTACATAGTAGTATAAATTCCTGCCCAAAACAATACAGTGGTACCTCTACTTACGAGCAGCTCCCAACTCGAACAATTATGTAAGTGTATTTTTGTAGGTGCTTTTGTAAGTGTATTTTTGGGGGTCTGAAATGGATTAATCTAATTTTCATTATTTCTTATGGGAAAAAATTCCTTCGGTATCGGCACTTGAATAGCTGTCTGGAACGAATTAAGCTCGTAAGTAGAGGTACCACTGTACTGCCTTACACCCAATTGTAGCATTCTCATACTGTAAACTACTTTCAACAATGCACAATGTTATATTTCCATAATATAATTTAAATATTTACTATTGATATAAACAACCTGCAAAATACTTTCAACTTGTCCCAATGTAATATCCCCAGATTGTTAATTAGAGTAAACTTTGTCTGCTATAAATAAAAACAGATGTACAACTTAAACTAGGATCAATTTCTCTAGTATTAAGTAGTCTGTTAGCCATTAAATTTAGTCTGCCCATAATGCCATGGCATGATAGTGGCTCTTTGCACTGCAATTCATTATTGTAATTACATAATCTCAATGAAAACTTGCAATGAAATAAAAATTTGTATTTGTATTTTTAAAGCATATTTGTAAACTGTTAAAAACCACTGCTTAACCTAACATTGCTGGATGTTTGATGTTTTTGAGACAGCAGGACTTTAAGCTTATAATAGCTTAGGAAACAAGACACAAATTCTTTGTAAGAAATCCTTTTACTGGCAACATTTTGCCCACTCTGGGCTTTTTCATCCACATAGTGGCTTTTTCATTATCAATAAAAGAATCTATTTACTCTGCATTTGTATGCTTGTTCAAATTATGTCAGTATTTTATACCATTCCTCTCCATCTATAATGGCTTATTTGGGTTATGGTTTTATTTAAGGTTTTTGTATAGTATAACATTTTTTATTTTTACAGTGGTCTTGAGAACCTGAAATGCTTAGGCATGTTAGTGGCTTTCTTTGTACTTAAAATAATTTATAACATGTAAATCACGCATTGTATACTATGCAAAGGAATAAAAATAAATTAATTTAATTTACAGGCACATAAAAGTTTATTATGTATATATATCCTAGAATAACCCAATAGTCAAAAAGTTAATTTTTTCCATTTGGGTCCTTTGTTAGATTGGTATGTCAGTTATATGCCAGTAATATTAAATGTACAATGCAACATCATAAATTCATATAATGCATAAACACTTGTATTCAAATAATATAACCAGATAACTCATTGGTAAAATGTTTAGTACAAACCAAAAGTACCGAGGGTCAAACCCTGAGCAAGGCGAGATGTATGGGTAAGTCTACTAACAGCTGCTGCTGCTCTTGTTACCTTACAGCAGACAGTTAATACTGTTAGTTATATCCTGGAGAAAGCCTTAAAGACCCTAATAAAAATAGTGAACTGCATTGCTTTTATGGGTTATTCCAAGTTATTAACCCTCTAATAGTAAACAGAGTAAAGTCCTAGGCAGCCACGGTGAAAAGCTCTGTTCCACAATGCACAGTACTCGCTCCCATTCTGTTCCTCATCCTCATTTCTGACAGATGTAAGCCATAGCTTGGTGTCTTCCTTTGCGGATGACACCCGGATTGCCATGGCAGTGACCTCCATTAAAGACTGCAAAACTCCAAGCGGGCATCAACCAAATCTTCAAATGGGCCACTCAAAACAATATGAAGTTCAACGAGGAGAAATTTCAACTATACTCAGATATGGAAAACTTGAGGAAATAAAAAATGTATCAAGGTATACGACAAATTCTAACCATACAATAGAGCGAAAAAGAAATGTGAAGGACTTGGGAGTGATAATGTCAGAGGATCTCGCCTTTAAAGACCACAACAATGTACGTATCTACCTCATCGGCTAGGAAAATGATAGGATGGATAATGAGAACCTTCAAAACTAGGGATGCCAAGCCCATGATGACACTCTTCAAATCACTTGTTCTCTCTAGGCTGGAATACTGCTGTGCACTAACAGCCCCCTTCAAGGCTGGCAACATTGCAGACCTGGAGAGTGTACAAAGAACTTTCACAGCATGCATAAGTATGATAAAGCACCTAAATTACTGGGAATGGTTGAAGGTTCTTGATCTGTATTCCCTGGAATACAGGCGAGAGAGATACATGATAATACAGTGGAACCCTGAGTTTTGGCCATAATTCAATCCAGGTGGCTGTTCAAGTGCCATTACCAAATGAATTTGTTCCCATAAGGAATAATGTAAATTAGATTAGTCTATTTCAGACCCCAAAAATACACTTACAAAAGCACTTACAATAATACACTTACATAATTGTTCGAGTTTGGAGGTGACCGAAACTCTGGGTACCACTGTATACACTTGGAAGGTCCTGGAGGGATTGGTACCAAACCTGCACATGAAAATCACTCCCTATGAAAGCAAAAGACTCAGCAGGAGATGCAACATTCCCCCGATGAAAAGCAGGGGCTCCACGAGTACACTGAGAGACAACACCATAAGTGTCCAGGGCCCAAGACTGTTCAACTGCCTCCTAGCATACATTAGTGGGATTACTTATAGACCACTGGCTGTCTTCAAGAAGGCACTGGACAGGCACCTAAGGTCAGTACCTGACCAACCGGGCTGTGATTTGTACATCAGTTTGCGTGCAGCCGGCAGTAACAACCTGGTTGATCTGACCCTGATCCACCATGATGTTGTGGGTGGTCTTTTCGTAGATTGGGTAATAATATAGATGTGATTAGGTTGGTAACTTGCTGTATTGAAGGTAAAATATATGGGAGTAACACAGAGCCATAGCAGCCTGGCCTGTGTCTCTGAACTATCACTGACACTGGAAGGGCCAAGAGACGTTCATATTCGAAGACTGACCTTTGACACGGCTAACGGTTGGTGATCATGTGAATGGTGTGGCATGATCACGTGATACAGGCGTGATCACGAGCAAGGGTCGTGACTCAACTAACGGTTATATGCTACTAATACTATCACTGAACTGCTAGTGACAATGAGGCCTGGTCTCAGACCGAGTCGCGGGGGCGTTGACCCCTGAAACCCTCTACAGGTAAACTCCAGGTAAACTATTACTACTAATCCAAATAATAAATTTTGTTTTAGATTCTGACTTTTGTTTCAGAGGAAGTGTCTCTCTTGACCTGTTGAGTTACTTAGCTGTGTTATCTTATTATTTAAACTTTAAAAGTTATCACAATGACCCTAATGGAAATAAGTCACTGACTTATTTCCATTAGGGTGGAGTTATCCTAGGTAATTTACACTGCATGATAATTGTACAGTGGAACCCCGAGTTTCGGCCGTAATCCGTTCCAGGAGCTAGGCCTAAAGTCGAAGCGGCCGAAAGTCGAAGCGGCCGAAAGTCAAAGCAATATTTCCCATAAGAAATAATGGAAATACAATTAATCCGTGTTCCAAACACCCCAAAATATTCACAAAATATACATTTTTTAAAGAATAACTATAGTTTTACATACAGAAAACAATTATAAATATATATAGTATAAAGTAATAAATTTATAATTAAACATTTAAATAAACATTTAAAATAACATTTACTTACCTTTATTGAAGAGACTTGCTGGCATCTGGAAGATAGGGAGGAGGAGAGAGGGAGGGAGCACTCATTGTTTGGAAGGGGAATCCCCCTCCATAAGGACTTCAGGTAACAAGTCCCTCTCTGGGGTTACTTCCCTTTGTCTTTTAATGCCACTAGGACCAGCTGGAGAGTCACTAGACTCCTGTCGCACAAAATAACTGTCAAGAGTGCTCTGTTTCTGGCGCCTCTTTATGATGTCCCTAAAATGGGACATTTTCTCACTGAACATGTTGCAGATATGGGTTGTTTCAGCTTGCTCAGGGTGGTATTTCTCCACGAAGGTTTCCAGCTTATTCCACATTCCACACATGTCCTTAAGCACTGAAGGCACCTCCTTCACTCCCTCTTCTTCCTCCTCCTGTGAAGCAAGTTCCTCAACTGTGGTCTGATGCTGTTGCAGATGAAGCTCTTGCAGTTCATCAGTGGTTAGCTCTTCATTGTGGTCCTGCACCAACTCTTCCACATCCTTGCCACTCACCTCCAACCCCAGGGACTTACCCAATACCACAATACCTTCCACAACAGGCAGAGGGTCGTCAGGGTCAGGGTCAGCCTCAAACCCTTCAAAATCCCTCTGTTGGACACAATATGGCAACAATTGTCTCCAAGCATAGTTCAAAGTCCTGGAAATCACTCCCTCTCAAGCCTTACCTATAAGGCTTATGCAGTTGTAGATATTGAAGTGATTCGTCCAGAACTCTCTTTAGGGTCAACTCAGTGTCCGAGGTCACTTCAAAGCACTTTTCAAACACTGCTTTTGTGTAGAGTTTTTTGAAGTTACAAATGACCTGCTGGTCCATGGGCTGGAGGAGAGGAGTGGTGTTAGGAGGCAAGAACTTCACTTTTATAAAATTGAAGTACAGTGGACCCCCGAGTTTCGTAAAAACTTCACTCCTGAAGTCTGCTCAAGTGCCATTACCGAACGAATTTACTCCCTTAAGGAAAAATTTCACGTAGGTTAGTCTATTTCAGACCCCCAAAAATACACTTCCACAAGAACTTACAAAATTATACTTACATAATTGCACGATTTCTGGGGTATTCGTTAACCGAGGGTCCACTGTAGTCACAAAGTAGGTCTTCCAAATTTGGAGGATGTGCAGGAGCATTGTCCAGTAACAGGAGGCATTTGGGGTCCAAATCCTTTTCCTGTAGGTATTTTTTCACACTGGGGCCAAACACTTCATGGATCCACTCACTGAAAAGTTGCCTTGTGACCCATGCATTCTGACTAGCTCTCCCCAAGACACAATCTATTCTTGACGACATTGTGTTTCTTGAAAACACTGGGATTTTCTGAGTGATACACCAGTAAAGGCTTCACTTTAAAATCCCCACTAGCATTAGCACAAAACATAAGAGCTAGCCTGTCTTTCATAGGCTTGTGTCCTGGCAGTGCCTTTTCCTCCTGAGTAATGTAGGTCCTGTCGGGCATTTTCTTCCAAAACAGGCCTGTTTTGTCACAATTGAACACTTGTTCTGGTTTCAAATTTTCAGTATGTAGTCCTGAAACTCGTTTATGAATTTTTCAGCCGCACGTTTGTCTGAACTGGCAGCCTCACCATGCCGTACCACATTGTGTATGCCACTATGCTTCTTAAATCTGTCAAACCAGCCTCTGCTGGCCTTAAAATCACTAACACTACAATCAGCACTGGTTCCAGGCATTTTCTTTGCAAGATCGGCATGCAACTGCCTTGCCTTTTCACAAATGATAGTCTCCAACACACTATCACCCACTAACTCTCTATCCTTGAACTACACTAACAATTTCTCAACATTGTTGACTATTTGTGGTCTATTTTTGGTTAGCATATCAACACCATTTGCAACATCAGCTTCCTTGATTTGTTCCTTCTTTGCCAGGATAGAACCGATAGTTGACTTGATTTTGCCATATATGTATCCTGGCAAGCTCGGAAATTTGCACACCACTCGTATTTTTGTATAATTTCCTTCATGTCTATGGTGTTTCTCACTTTCTTTACTACAGGGGTACCACTAGGAACTTCCTTGGGACCCATGATAGCTTATTTCACAGTTGCACTTAATGAACAAGCTCCAAACACAATTAATTAATTGTGAAATGTTTGGATGAGCGTGCAGGGTAATGTTCACTCAAGGGTAAACAACGCTAGACTGGCTCACGATGCCTGTGCGGTGAGGCGCGCAAGCGACTGGGCGGACAGGTCTCGTACACATTCATTCGAAAAACGGGACACGTTCGATGGTCGGGACAAAATTTGTTAGAAAAAAGCGTTTGAAACTCGATTTGTTCGATTGCCGAGGTGTTCGAAACTCTGGGTTCCACTGTACTTGTGTACATGTACCATAATAAACTTACTAATCTGGTTAATATTGACATTCAAAAGAAAAGAATAAGAAAGATTTGGGTTTTTGGGAGGGGTGGGGGTAACCCATTCAAGCTTCATTCCTAGAAGACCATGAATATCTAATAGGTGTCTTTATTAATCTAATAAAAGCTTTTGATACAGTAGACTGCAGCATGTTTTGCTATGATCTTTCGATCATAGCAAAACATTTTCTTCTAGCTACCACAGTCATCATTACCAGCCATCTTAGGGTTTACTGTAGCATGTAGCTAATAGTATATTTTTTTTTTTCCAGAAAAGTAAATAGTGTCAGGTAGGGATGAGTGCACCAGGTGATTATGGGTTTGCCCCACAAGCCCCAGGGGGTGCACCTCCCTATCCACAGCCAGGATATGGCCAGTATCCTCCACCAGGCCAGTATCCTCCACCTGGCCAGTACCCTCCACCAGGACAACCTGGTCAGTACCCTCAACCAGGTCAGTACCCTCCACCAGGACAGTATGGTCAATACCCTCCTGGGCAATATCCTCCAGCAGACCAGTACCCACCACAGGGCTATCCACAACCAGGCCCATACCCACCACCACAGCAACCTGTGCAGGGTAAGTTAGCTAAGATAAATACTACTTGTGCATGTATTGGTAATGCACTGCAATAATGCTTTTGGAAAAACTAAACATTTTAAAAGATGAATCTTTAAGGATCTTGTTTATTGTAATTACTGTAGATTATAATACATTATAACATCAGTAATACAACAATCAATTTAGAATGATCAGTTGTTTGATACTTTTATTAAATGTTTCATTTTATTACTGCATGAGGTGGGGAGGCCATAAATGGTCAGATTGTAACATTTTTTTTTTCTTACCTCCTGTTATGGAAATTAGTATACAGTGGAACCTTGGTGTTTGAATTTAATTGATTCCTAGGTGGTGTTCGAACTGCAAAAAGTTTGATGTCCGAAACAGTATATCCAAGGCTTTAATTACCAGCCTTACACATTGGAGGACGTTGAACTGACTCTGAGAGTTAGGTCAGTATCAGAGGTCACCTCAAAGCACTTTTGAAACAGGTCTTTTGTGTGAAGTTTTTTACAGGTGAATTATAAAAAAGCCAGTGCGTTCAGACTCCAGAAAAAAAAGTTCAAAGACTGGGTCAATTTTTTGCAAACAAAATTGTTTGGATTCCAGTTCATTCGAGGTCCGGTATGTTCAAACAGAGGTTCCACTATAGTTGGTATTCAAGAACTCATGAGATCTGAAAAGAGGTTCAGTTGTACAGACTTGCTAACCCTCGTAAAGACAAATGAATTTTGTGTAATGCATTGTACTTTGGAAGCAAAGAGAAGCAGGATTCTTTATACAATCAGTCAAGTACATAATTTTTAATTTTGTGTATGTTCAGTACAGTATGTACTGTGATTCCGTTACCTAATACTGCATACTGTTTTGAAGACAAAAACTTTGTGGAGTTCAGTGAACTTCTAGCAGGAATAGCAAGCAGCATGTCTGTATAAACTCTTGAACCATATTTTTATTAATTAAGTACTGTTTACTGTACATCTCTTATGTTCATTAGCACTTGGGCTAATGCTTCAAACTCTGCTTAGGGCTACAACACCACTCGATGTAACCTTGGTGAATATTAGCTGATGAGTAGGTGACAGACATCTTGAATTGTGAGATTAGTTTTTCATTCTTCAAAGCATTGTAGTGTGTTTGTCCCTTAAACCATGAACAGGAATCATGTCATCAGCAATCAAAATAATGTGGAAGGCCACTGAGAATACTCGTGTAGGGTACAATCTGTGAAAACTCAATCTGTGACATGGGGTCAATCATAAAATCAAATTATTAATCCTTGTGGATGCTAGGAGAGGATTCCTTGTACAGGCTTTGGACTTTAGCTTAAAATTCTTTTCTCATCTCCTGTTAACTAGAAAAATCCTGATCATTGCAAACACGCATGCACATATATAGTGGGTGTAACATCACAAGTAATCTTTCACATACATCTTGACCCCAATCATCCAGTGTGTGGAAAAAATCTTGGTGTTAGGATTCAGACCTTCCTAGACTTTGTGGTTCTGAATGGCTGTCTGGGTTTGATACTACCAATATTTATAACTGGTATGTCATAACATGCTTAAAACTACAATCCTGTGGCTGGACAGTCGCCATGTTTAACCATTTGCATAATCTTAGTATAGTTGGGTTTAAGTTCTGGAGGATAATGTGTACATTGATTGGCAGATGGGGATCCTAACTCTGGCATGGTAAAGGGAAAGCGACCATCACCAGTCCCTACTCCCATAAGTAAATTAAGTAAAGTATCACAAGGATATAGCCTAAGATATGAAAGGTGTCCTGGTGAAAAGCTAGATTTTAGGATTTGATGCTCTGGAAGTGTCTGGAAGGTAACATCTGTCAAGAGATTCATTGACACTTATTAGCTGGGTTAGAGTTCTAGAGGCGGAAAATAGTGTTTGCACTTTTAAAGGATAGGCAAAGAAGTTGCAATTTAGAGGGTCATTTTTAGTTATGGTCACTCCCTTTTGGCAAGACAACTATTGAATGAAGAATAAGGGAAGTTTCCTTTGTCATCCTTTCTTGGTAGGAAATAGCCAATGTGTTAAAAAATATAAGTGGAAGGGGGGGGGGGGACTTTTCTACTGTTTTTTAAATTTTTGATCAAGAATGAATTAATCACACCATCAATTTCTCTTTAATGTTGTGGTCTTGCATGGTTGGCAGACAAATAGCCAACCAGTGTATCAGTTTGGGAATTAGTGTAAACTAACTGCTGTGTTCATTGTGATGCTTAAAGCTGGGCTATGCCAACTTTTCTTGAATTAAATTTTTAGTAACTCTTATTTTTATGGCATTATGCCACTTACATTTTTATTTCCTCTGATTCATAATGGTTCAAAAATGCCTTAATCTCTCTGTATTTTAACTTTTTCTTCTAATGCCTCATTGTATTGGCATCTGCCCCTTATTTTCTTAATAACAAACTGGCTATCAAGGATTTATCTATTCTATTTTTATAGTTTACTTTTTTCCTATGGGCTTAACATTTGCTAGGACTGGAATGACTTTAATCACCTTGTAAACTCTTTGTTTTATCCCACTGGAATGATCCCCTATCATTCATCTCTCATTGGTATTGTAGTCCTAAGAATGCCCGCAATGCACAGCATATTAGGGGCTTTTGGCATGTACATCTCATTAATAACCATGTATCTTGTCTACCATGTATCATTGTACCATGTCTCAATAAAGTATTATTATTATTATTATTATTATAATGAAAAAGGGAAAGGTATTAAATAAAGTAAGTTTCCTTCTCATTTTGTTGGTTCACTTGTGTGAGTTCTCTGTTATGCGATGTTCCATTTCTGTCTTTGATTTCGTACATAATGCACATTCGCTATGTGTGATCAACACAGTTCATAAAACATTGAAGTTTATACTGAATCAAGGTTGATGACCTGATTGAGCTTAGTACCCATGTCATAGGCCTGGAATGCATCTACTGCATAGTCACCTGCTTAACCTTAGCGGGTGTCGGTGCCATTTTGAGTTGGAGTTTTCTAGTGGTGTTAGAACATTTAAGTCAGACCACACAACCCCTCCCCCCCACACACACACACACCTTTTTTTTATTCCAAGATATGCATTATTCATTTCTACTAAAACTTGCTCTGGGAGGGTTGGTAGCCTTGGCATTATTACTTCTAGCAATGCTGCTGGAACTAGGGATCCTCGACATTTCTCATGTCAAGATATTCAGCATTTTGTTTTTTACCCTGTAAGTGATTGGAGATGGAGGCTGCACACTCCAACAAGTGTTTAATGTGGTTGTAAGTTACTTTATTTTGCAATTAAGTTAAATTTTAGGGATGGTAACCTCTTAACCATTGATGCCCTTAATGCAAGATGTTGAAGCTCACTACCCTCTACACATTTCTCCTTACACCAAGATGCATGATTCTGTTATGCTATAAAGATGGCAATACTACAGTACTGTGTAATTTATAAGAGGAAATTTTTTCCTTAGTTTGTTTTTCACCCAAGAGTCCTCAATTTACTGCTGCCTGCCTAACATTGTGAAATCTTGGATGCCACTCACTGGGAGGAATAATTTTAAATCCTAATTCTGGTTGCATTAGTTTTCCTGGTAGCACTGCCTGTAGCTTCAAGTAAAAAAAATGAAACTGATTTGGTTATACACTATGCTGTGAAATAGGGAAATACAAACCTATTTCAGATGATATATGGTCCAAGTCTTGATTTTTTCTGTGTTGAATGAGCAACCCTGTCCTTGCTGGAACTCCTCTCCCCCCGTCCTCCACATCATAGTCACAACTTTACTCTAGCTGTATAGTATGCTTACCAACAGACATTTTGATATTTGTCTAGCATATACTGTGCTGTGAATATTTGTCTTTGTGGTGTCTATGAAGTTAATAATGTAATACAGTACTGTAGTGTGTATTTGTGCGAGAGCTTGTGTTTAACCCTTTCAGGGTCCAAGGCCATTTTTGGAATTGGTGCGCCAGTGTCCAAGAATTTAAAAAAAAAAATCTTATTTTTTCTTATGAAATGGTAGAGAATATTTTTATGAAGGTAATAAAACAAAAAGTACAAAATTTAATTGAAAATTGACGAAATTATGCTCTCGCGAATTTTGATGCGTCAGCAATATTTACACATCGGTGATTTTGCCAACTTTGTCTCCCATTTTAGGCCAATTACATTATTCCAGTCGACTAAATTCTTTGCTATTTCACTAGTATTACTTCTATTCTATCGATTGAGCACAAGAAATCGCCCAGTCAAATAAAGTGATTGGTAATTTAGCCAATTTAACTCAAAGTTCAAAATAATCCAATTTCAAAATAGGGTGCAGAATAAACAATGCAGGCATTCCTGGCACTAAACTAACATTTCCTCTGTTCATTAGTTATGTTTTCAGTCTTTACAAATGAATTCCATTTTTATTTTTTATTCACATAATGAATTTTTATTCAAACCAAAAAATGGAAGATTTACTGTTATGCAATATTGTAATAATTGTACAAATAATATCACCACATTTGTGAACGTATATTAGACCCACCAGCTGGCGCGTATTAGACGTGTGAGGTCATTTGTTTACTCTTGAACATTGGCAAAAATTTAACATTTCCGCTACTTTGAGCTCAGTTTCAAGCCATTTCCAATACTAAAACCAATCAAAATCATCTCTATATCTGTAATATATCTTCCATTCTATCAAATGAGATCAAGAAATCGCAAATACAACTATAAAAAGTACACGAAAAAACACTGCAAAGTCGCTGTTTTAATCGAAAATTACGGTTTCAGTTTTTTTTTCTCTCATTATGCACTGTGTGCTGCAGGATTTGTTTTGTGGTGCACACTTACCACATAGATGTATTCTCTCATATCCAGGCCCAAATTTACCGTTCACAGCTTATCTAAGCGAGCTGAGCTCATGACGTAGAACTACGGTTTGGACCCTGAAAGGGTTAATGGTGAAATTTTTCATGTCGCTAGATTGGATGAAGGGAATGTTTTCAGATATTTGGGAGTTGACTTGTCAGCGGATGGGTTTATGAAGGACGAGGTTAACCATAGAATTGATGAAGAAAAAAAGGTGAGTTGTGCGTTGAGGTATCTGTGGAGACAAAAAGTTATCCATGGAGGCAAAGAAGGGAATGTACGAAAGTGTATAGTGGTACCAACACACTTATATGGGTGTGAAGCATAGGTTGCAAATGATGCAACGAGGAGGCGGCTGGAGGCAGTGGAGATGTCCTGTCTAAGGGCAATGTGTGGTGTAAATATTATGCAGAAAATTCAGAGTGTGGAAATTAGGAGGAGGTGTGGACTTGCTAAAAGTATATTTGTCAGAGGGCTGAAAGGGGTTGTTGAGATGGTTTGGTCATTTAGAGAGAATGGATCAAAGTAGAATGATTTGGAGAGCGTATAAATCTGTAGGGAAAGGAAGGCAGGGTAGGGGCCGTCCTCGAAAAGGTTGGAGGGAGGGATAAAGGAGGTTTTGTGGGCGTGGGGCTTGGACTTCCAGCAAGCATGTGTGAGCATGTTAGATAGGAGTGAATGGAAACAAATGGTTTTTGGGACCTGATGAGCTGTTGGAGTATGAGCAGGGTAATATTTAGTGAAGGGATTCAGGGAAACCAGTTAATTGATTTAGTTGGACTTGAGTCCTGGAAATGGGAAGTACAGTGCCTGCACTTTAGAGGAGGGGTTTGAGATATGTGTTGGCGGTTTGGAGGGATTTTCTGATCTGTCATATCTTAGCGCCTCTGCAAAGACAGTGATTATGTATGATGAAAGTATTTTTGGGGATAATTTTCTTTCTTTTTGGGTTACCCTGCCTCGGTGGTGGACGACCGATGTGTTAAAAAAAAATTGTAATTTGTCATGTAATTCTTTTATGGTATTTTTTTCTTATAATATCTAACAGTTTTGTCAGGCTAGCACTTTGTAAACTGTATTTTTTTTATCATGCATGTTGAATGTGTGTGTTAAACAATGACAGGTAAAAAACTTTATAAAGTTATTCTGAAGAGTTGCCATTCCATTTTTACGAGTTTTGATTAAATTAAAATTCCAAGTGTTCTTGAACTAAGACACTGGGTAAAATATTACTTTTCATTCATTGAATATAATTAAGTGTAATTATGGTACAGTATATTGTTGCAATTAATGCTGTACTGTACGATCATGTACACTGCGTAAGTGGTTGGGGAGAATGATACGTAACATTTCAGTTGAAGGAAGGCATCATCCAAGGTGTATTTATTTCCTATTTTCCACTTTTTTTTTACAAATTTGCAATTGTTTAAATGCAGCAAGCACAATAATTCAATAATGTCTCATAAAATAAAAATTGCATATGCTGCATATTTATTTAAGCTATAAATTTTTCATTGTCCATTAAGTTAGATGATTGCTTTCTATCAACGTGGTTTCAATCTTGTGCCTGAAAAATGCAGAAGTAATCTAAAATACTGTACGATGTTAAATTACCACGAAAGTCAGTTTAATGAATGCTAAAGTATTACTGTTTCTGTTAACCACATTTTGATACTTTAAGGTTTCCTAGTGTTTGGACAGTTTTCTAAAAGAATACACTCTCGTGCATGAATTATATAAAGAATTCATAATTCTTAGGCTATGGAGGACCTGTTTACCCACCATTACCAACTCCTGGACCTCAGTCAGATGAACCTCAGCCTGGTGAGCAAGGTAGTTGGTGGACTGCTAACAGTAGATTTGAATGTAACGAGTATTACCGAACCAGTTTAAATAAAGTACATGCTCTAAGCTGTGTTACAGAAGGACCCCAACTTGCAAGCTTTCCAGGTTATAGTACACAGATCTGCACTGAAGAACAGTGCACTTAAGACACCAGTGAAATTTTCACAACCACGGAGCTACCGTACAAATGTGTGAAGGGTTATTGTTTCTTGTACTAGTAATTATATCTATATGAACAGCTTTCAAAAAAAAAAACACAGGAATGCAGCTTGTCTGTAAGTTGGGGTTCTTTGCCGATTGCATGCAGTTTACTTATATGCTGCACCAACTCCTTTATTGGGAAAAGCATGTTTGAGAACAATTTAATTCACACATTACTTGCAATACAAATCAGAAAGTTGACCTCTGATTGTTCGCTTTAAGTTCACCTGAGATTTTTAATCCTAGTACAGTACTAGAGTTCAGTTTTGCAGTATTAAATAGTTGAATGTAGGGATCAATATTTATGGCAAGTGTGGAGTTTCAGATGTGATATGCTAGACCATTGGCCAGTTTTGTTGGTTCATCTTGCCTGCATGACACATGGAGCAGACTGTCTGGAGGCAACAATGCAAACACAGGTTGAATTTCAAATCAACAAGCTCTATACAGTGGTACCCCGGTTTACGATATTTTTTCATTCCAGAATGCTGTTCAAGTGCCATTACCAAACGAATTTATCTCCTTAAGAAAAGTTGTAAAATAGACTAGTCCTTTTAGACCCCCAAAATTACACTTACAAAAGCATTTAAAAATAAACTTACATAAAAGGGTGAGTTTGGGGACCATCGTAAACCGGGGTACCACTGTATACTGTATATAGCTCTGTATTGGTATACATGTTGGCCTTAGGAAAAACTATTTTTAAATCCAGCTCTGATGCTTGCAACTGTACCATAAACAGTTTCCCTCAACCTTAATTTATATCATGTGTGGCTGTTTCCTTGGTAAGAAGATCTCTATTGATTGCCAACTCTTAAGTAGATTCTTGCAATAGGTAGATTTTTTTTAGAAAGTTAAATGCCTTAAAGCCCTCTTTAATTGTATGTAGAGTTTGCATGTGAAGTCACAGGGTGAGTGTTTGTCACACTGGCAGTCAAATGTGTGCCAGAATTACTGTTTACCTCACAAATTACAAAGCATTGTTTATTTGAAGCTTAATACTGTACATTACTACTTCTATACATATATGTACTGTACAAATTTAATGCTGATATAAGAATTCTGAAATACAGTGGACCCCCGAGTTTCGTAAAAACTTCACTCCTGAAGTCTGCTCAAGTGCCATTACCGAACGAATTTACTCCCTTAAGGAAAAATTTCACGTAGGTTAGTCTATTTCAGACCCCCAAAAATACACTTCCACAAGAACTTACAAAATTATACTTACATAATTGCACGATTTCTGGGGTATTCGTTAACCGAGGGTCCACTGTATTGATATACAGTTGACCCCCGAATTTCGTAAAAACTTCACTCCTGAAGTCTGCTCAAGCGCCATTACCGAACGAATTTACTCCCTTAAGGAAAAATGTCACGTAGGTTAGTCTATTTCAGACCCCCAAAAATACACTTCCACAAGCACTTACAATATTATACTTACATAATTGTACGATTTCCGGGGTTTACGAAACTCGGGGGTCCACTGTACAGTGGTACCTCGAGTTACGAACTTAATTCGTTCCAGAAGGCTGTTCGAGTGGCGATACTGAACGAATTTGTTCCCATAAGGAATAATGAAAATTGGATTAATCCGTTTCAGACCCCCAAAAATACACTTACAAAAGCACTTACAAAAATACACTTACATAATTGTTCGAGTTGGGAGCTGCTCGTAACTCGAGGTACCACTGTACGTATTCGTTTTTATTTGTAGTGTGTTCATGTTTTACAGCAAGTAAATGTAGCCTGATCTGCTACTGCCTATCCTGTGAGATGTAGTGGAAAAAATATTTGTAGAGGTCACGAAGGGTCTTGCATACCACTGGGCATAGATTACTTATTTTATCAAGACCGTTATTTCATGTAGTACTGTATTAAAATGGCAATGTATTTTCAGTATCTTTGAGACTTGCAACAATTTGAAAAAACTCGCAGACAAATAGTGTAGCCTAGAAATATCGAAAAAAATTAAGAAAAAGTTAGGTATGCCATGAATACATAAAATATATGTAGATATACTAGTATGTATATTTTATCATTTACTGCCATAAAATGTTCACACGCCTGTTGTAAAAAATTAAGATTAGATAAACCTTAAGCACACAAACACTTAGATAGTACATGGCGCCTTTCACAGTCAAGAGAAATGTAAACAAAAGCATAAATATGCAATATTAAATCATAACTGCACGAAATTAACTGTAGTATATATACATTTGCCTCTTATTTTGGTGAGTTTTAAATTATTTGCATATTCCTTACATGTAGATATAAACATATTAAATACAGTGGACCCTCGGTTTTCGTTGAAAATTCTTTCCAGAATGCTGTTTGAGTGCTGTTACCGAACGAATTTGTTCCCATAAGGACAAATGTAAATTAGATTAGTCATTCCAGACCCCCAAAAATACACTTACAAAAGCACTTACGAAAATACACTTACATAATTGTTCGAGTTTGGAGGTGAACGAAAACCAAGGGTCCACTGTACTTGCATCTTTTAAGTTCATTTTTAATATATCCCTGTTGCTGCATTTATCTCCTACAAAGTTTGCAGTTGCTGTGGTGGTTTAAATGTGTGACATTAACATAAGAGTTTCTTCCCAACCAAGTTGTTTATAAACTTTCAGCATCACTGCTGTAAATAGCTTGTGTGGAAGAATTTCACCTTTATGTATTCCTACCAATTTTGTGTAGTTTGTGTATACAGTACTACTATACTTGCAGTGCTAAAAATTTTGTAAATGTCACAAGTAAGTCATACAGTATAAGTTTCTTCAATGCCTTGGTTTCTTGCATTTAAGAATGCTGTACCAACAGTTTTTTTTTCAATCTGAAGCATAATGTTACTGTAGTTGTTGATCATATTATCTTTGGAGCATTTGCTGGACAATTTTTAATTTATCTATACTGCATTGTATCTAAAGCCTACTTGTCCTGATTAATTAAAATTTCATTATCTTTAAAATATGTTAGTTAATGCTGTTCAGTATGACTGTGTACCTAGTGTGGGGGGTGTCTTTCAAAGTTCAGGTTGAGAAAGGGAAGACTGATAATGCTTTAATACTAAAATTATATTCACTTGAATATTTCTGGAAAAAATGTTATTTGTAAATTACTTAAGAGACAGATCTTAAATTTGTCAAGAAAACAGTTATTCATTTGTTCCTTTTGCTTTTCATTCTAATTAATGTAGATGTATAATTGAATTTCTTAATAAAAATAATCGGCTTGAGAAATACTTAACATATGATTTTGTGCCAACACAATTCATAGCTGCTTGTTACCCCTCAGGAGGATGGATGCCTGCACCAGTTGTCAGTAACTGCCCTCCAGGACTGGAGTATCTCACAATGGTGGACCAATTGCTTATTAAGCAGAAAGTAGAGCTCCTGGAAGGCAAGTATTAAGAGATAGGTAATAATTTAATCATGGCAGGTTCTCTTTTTTTTCTCTTTTAAATCTTCGGTGGGTGGAATATTGAGGTTTTGCAGCCAAGTGACAAAAGCCCGTCGACTTGCACCGTTTGTCACATTGGACATGACTGCAAAACTTGTATTGATAAGCTGTGTGATACTTATGGTTTATATCATTACATGATGAAAAATCTCTACCTACACTCGAAAGGATGTGCAAGCTTAGACAATACTTTGTGCATGCCAGTACTTTAAGGCTGGGTAGCAGTTTGTCAGCAGGCTGTACCTATGACTGGTAGGAAAAAAAAATGTGCATTACAAAAACAGACCTTTACTTAGTTTCATCTATGACTTTTAGGCAAAATGTCCTTTCTAATAAAAGGTCTGCTTTTGCTATAGATATTTTGTCCCAGCACTTGTCAAACGTATCTCTTGGCTTCAACTTCCTGGACTGTACCACACCATCTCAAAATTGTAAACATTGACAAAGTTGAACCCACCTGTGGATGCTCTAAATTATTATATGCCAATGTGTTCATTAGTCCGGTTAGCCGGACTTGAGTCCTGGAAATGGGAATTGGAAGCACTTTAAAGGAGGGGTTTGGGATATTGGCAGTTTGGAGGGACTATTCTAAACTGTCATATCTGAGCGACTGCAAAGACAGTGATTATGTATGAGTGAGGTGAAAATGTTGAATGATGATGAAAGTATTTTCTTTTTGAGAATTTTCTTTCTTTTTGGGTCACCCTGCCTCGGTGGGAGACAATCGACATGTTGAAAAAAAAAAAAAGTGTTCATTAGAAAACAATTTACAGTGGACCCCCGAGTTTCGTAAAAACTTCACTCCTGAAGTCTGCTCAAGTGCCATTACCGAACGAATTTACACCCTTAAGGAAAAAGTTCACGTAGGTTAGTCTATTTCAGACCCCCAAAAATACTTTTCCACAAGCACTTACAATATTATACTTACATAAATGTACGATTTCCGGGGTTTACGAAACTCGGGGGTCCACTGTATATTCCTGTCTGTTTTGTCACCTTGTATCATGTACTTGGGTTCTGTGACTCCTCATCAGGGGCAACACCAAGGGATGACAAAAATATCACCCTTCCCCACCAAAAACCCCAAATAAAAAGTGTTTTAAGCAAGTCCCCTAGCCCCTCTTCTAACCAGACTGACACTAAGTCCCTAATATATAAAACTTATGGAGCCACTCTTGTTTTTTGGCCAAATTAAATAGCAATTAAGTTTTAGAATTATTTTAATATACGTACTGCATGCATTATTATGCATGCATAAATATCGATATTTATAGTGTTATACATAGTACATCACTTCTGTATTTACTTCTATATCCTGTTCTTTTAAGGAAAGGGGGTTACCTTAATGCTTGTGAAGAGCTCTTGGTCCAAGGATTTGGATGTACTGTTCCCTTGGATTGACCCTGAATACTGTGCATAGTTTCCCAGCCATTGAATGATCCTACTGATTTAATGCTTCCTAATATTATAATTATATCCTGTCCCTTGTACTTTTCTCCATCTTTCATATACTAAAACTGTTGTACTTTTTTCAGCCTTTACTGGATTTGAGACTTGCAATAAGTACAAGGTACAGAATTCCCTTGGCCAGCAAGTGTACTTTGCTGCTGAAGACACCGATTGCTGCACTCGGCAATGTTGTGGCCCCATGCGACCATTTGACATGAAGATCATGGATAATGCACAGAATGAAGTGATCCACTTGAACCGTCCTCTGGCTTGTGCCTCTTGTTGTTTTCCCTGCTGTTTACAGGTAATTTATATTCATGTTATCAGTATGAAGTAGGTGAATATTTGTGTTCTCAAGATATTTTTTGATCATTTCTATTTCTTATAGGGATAACTTTATGTAGTCTCAAGAATATTTCAGCCTTTGTTTTAACTGAACACAAAAATTGCAAAGAATATCAATGGCACAGTACTGACAAGTATGTTAATAAGATACAGTATGCAGTGTATGGCATTTTGAGAAGACATTTTGTCCACTTAGTTCTTGTTCTTTATTTCCTTTTATCTCCATGTGAAAGTGGAACAGAATTTTTCCTCTGTGAGCCATGCGTGTCACAAGAGGCAACTAAAATGTCGTGAGCAAGAGGCTAGTAACCCCTTCTTCTATATGAATTATTAAATTTAAAAAGAAAATCTTTTTTGTTTTTAAATCACCCTAGTATCTCAGTGGGATACAGCTGGTGTGTTGGAAAAAACAAATTGTACACCAGGAACTTATATCAATTCATACTAATGTTGTTACTTGATAGTTTGTTGTATGAAACATCTAAACATAACACAGAACTGCATATTCTTTTTCTTTTAACACATTGGCCGTCTCCCGCAGAGATAGGGTGACCTGAAAATGAAAACTTTTTACCATCGCTCACACCTTCCCCATCTTGCCAGAGACAGACATTACAGCTAAGATGCCCCTCCATACTGCAATATCCCCACCTCTCCTCACGAGTGCAGTCAGTACCATAGAACCTGTGCAATCATTGAAAAGAGAAGATTCCTCAAAATTAATTGCAATTATAATAGAGGAAACATTACTGAAATTTCTGCATGCTGGTGCAGTTATCCAGTAAGTGAAGTAGCATTAATTGTATTCATTGTGAAGCAAGAGTGTAATAAATCTTTAAATATACCTGGAGGGCATTCCGGGGATCAACGCCCCCGCGGCCTGGTCCATGACCAGGCCTCCCGGTAGATCAGGGCCTGATCAACCAGGCTGTTACTGCTGGCCGCATGTAGTCCAATGTACAAACCACAGCCCGGCTGATCTGGCACCGACTTTAAGTATCTGTCCCAAGTACACTTTATGCATACAAAGTGCTTGTCAGATGTTATTGTAAAAAATTGTAGCTATGTAACCATTTTGACCCCTCTTCCATCTCATGGGAGGTTCCTTTATCCTTTAGAGAGTTTAGTTCTATGGAATTGGACCTTGTCTCTCCTTCCCTGGATTGAACCTGATTGCCTCCCACTACCCAAGTACTGTTTGACTCCTATGGGTTCAACTTTTTCCCCTTGCCACCCAGCAGCCTCTGTGCCCAAGCAGTACCCCCACATGGTCACATGCTTTCCTCCACTACCCCACAGCCACATACCTACACCTTTCACTCAGGCCCACACATACTATCCACCCACATTGCTGCACACCTGCCTGCAACCCCTTTGCCTCCCATCTACCCACACACCTGCCTCCACACACCTACACCATAGTCACACCAACACACACCCATACCACCCATCTGTACAACTTCCCAGCAATCTGCACTTGCACCACCCACTTGTGCAACACCCCTCCTCCCCACTGTGGCCACATGCTTTTACTGCACACCCAGCAACCATCCATATCACCCTAAAACAATGGAGATGCCTATAGCATGGAGGGGAATTTTCCATGTGGGAGCTAACCTTATTTCAAATTTTTCCTGAACTTTACGGCTTGGAGGAGTATTTTGTGAATGGTGACCAACCCAAATTAAATTTTTTCTAACCTTAGCTATTTCAAACAGGCTGAAACTGCGATATAAATATGATTAACGTTCTTGTAAAAAAGTGCTTGTCTGTACGTACTTTCTCAAGTATGTGTCTAGTCCAGTGAACCCAGCAGCTTTCTTCATTTTTCACTGTCTTAGCAGAAACAACTTGTGCTGCATGTACTATACCTAAAAAAATCACCATATATCTTCATATTTCTGTCAACAGTTTCTCTTCTTTGCACATAATAACTTCTATCAACTTAATATACTAGTGTTCTGTTTAGTTGCAATGTCAGATAGGAGCTAACCCTTCAGTGGAATTATATAAGTATATGAACTGTCCCTCCCTATAACTCTTGAATTTTATACAGTATTCATAAATTCACAAATGAGGCACTGTGTGATTTGACTGTGAATTCAACACTTGAATACTGTGTTATTGTGAAATATCTCAGGAAATGTATATTTACTTCGATGATGTCGTTATCAGAATGACGTTTAGCACTAGAAAATCGGATAAATGAAGCTGTTATATTTATAATCTAAATAAAAAATTTTTTTTAACAAACCGGCCATATCCCACCAAGGCACGGGAATTAAATGTTTATTAACAAAAATGAATGCGATATTAGTCTTTAGTGTACCATGATCCTGTACAACCCATCCAAGAATAAATTTGCGGATCTACAGACGTGATTGTAAATTGACAGTGTACCATTATACAGTATAAATCACATCTCATATTGGGATTATTCCAGTAAAGTGGGACAATGTCACAATGCTTTATAGCCCCTTTTCAAACAAACAAAAAAAATCTGTTGTGTTCAAATTCTTCTCTTTGTAGTAACTCCTGGTTTTACTGCACCGTTTCCTCTCTTATCTGAGAAAACTGTCAATTTAGTTAAGGTGCCAGATCAATCAGGCTGTGATGGATATGTTGGTCAGCAGGCCACCAGCAGCAACAGCCTGGTTGACCAGGCAAGCACCAGACAAACCTGGCCCAAGGCCAGGCTCAGAGTAGAAAAACTCTTGGAACTCATCAAAGGTATGCATAAAGGTACTAAACCTGGCATAGATTTGGACTTGTAGGCATTTTGGTGTTGATATAAATTTAATTTCTAGTTAGTATGGTAGGTATTTCATATCTACATAGGTTATATCACTTCTTTAATAAAACTTTAAGTATCATAACAAGTTTTTCACTCATTCACCAACTCTTGTGACGTCAAGATCTCTCGTGTAGTTTTAGCTTTCCTAGCAGTGAGCTAGTGCAGCTCGGCCATCTGGATATAAATAATCGCCCTCCAGCCCACCTTGGTCTGGGAGGTAGCCTGCACATACTGAAGTCCAAAGCCATTTTAGGCTTCATTTTAGGTTTCAGTTTATGGAAACATTCTTAATTTACATATTCATAAATTTGTATAGTATTGACTTAGGAAGCTTTTGAATAACAAAGAAAAGTTAAATAGGCTTTACAGAGACTAGTCATCTACATAATGAAATTAACCCATTAACCAATTTTTATTTTACTCTCAAATTAAACATTGCATGTTCATTTTAGTTAACTCTTGCCCTGTTGCAGCTGATTAATCTAATTCCACTATAGTGGTGTGCACACACTATTGTAAGATACAGAAAAATGTATGATTACTCTGAAATTAATGTTCATTTATAATGTGTGGTACTGTACATGTTTAAAGCTAAACTGAGCATTTATATACACATTCATACAGTGGTACCTCGAGTTACGATGGTTCCCAAAATCGCCCTTTTATGCAAGTTTATTTTTTTAAATGCTTTTGCAAGTACAGTGGTACCTCGAGTTACGATGGTCCCCAAAATCGCCCTTTTATGTAAGTTTATTTTTTTAAATGCTTTTGTAGGTATATTTTTGGGGGTGTGAAAGGACTAGTCTATTTTACATTATTCCTTATGGGGATAAATTCGTTTGGTAATGGCACTTGAACAGCATTCTCGAACGAAAAAATATTGTAACTCGAGGTACCACTGTAGTTAGAAATAATTTCTACACCATCAGCAAAAATAGTTTTGGGAAAGAGGGATAAGGAAATACAGTGGACCCCCGAGTTTCGTAAAAACTTCACTCCTGAAGTCTGCTCAAGCGCCATTACCGAACGAATTTACTCCCTTAAGGAAAAATGTCACGTAGGTTAGTCTATTTCAGACCCCCAAAAATACACTTCCACAAGCACTTACAAAATTATACTTACAAAATTGTACGATTTCCGGGGTGTGCGAAACTCGGGGGTCCACTGTATACACACACAACCCGCACATATAAAAGGGAGGAAATATAACCAGTTGATAATTGTCTGTCTTTTAGCCGTTTTGAATATTACTGCCAATTATTTTAATCATTCATTAATCAATCTACAACTAATAAATTATACAGTACAGTATACCCCTTTAAATTGCACTAATATGTTGAGGCATAAATTTTGTCTTAAGTGCCCTACTATGAGTTGTAAATGTAGAGAAACAATATTAATCATTCCTTCAAGCAATTAATTTGCTAATTTGTTAATGTTTATTATTTTGCAGAGTATCGAGGTTACCTCGCCACCTGGTAATGTTATAGGTTCCGTCCGTCAAGAGTGGAGTATTCTAGCCCCGAAGTACACTGTACGTAATTCTTCAGATGATGTCATTCTCAGAATTGAAGGCCCATTCTGCACATGGAGTCTTTGTGGTGATGTTGAATTCAAGGTGAGCTGGTGTAACTAAAAATTGGTTATTACTTGCTGAAAAGTCGGTATTTGTTGAATGCTTCTTTTGTATCTTGTTAGTACTATAATAAAAAAAGGATTTTTTTCTTTGCAAATACATACAGTATTTAAAAATTAATGAAGGAAGCTAATCAGTTTAATTAGCATCTAATTTCTTATACTTAGGAGTAATTTATAAAAGGACACGTCAAGGTTAACATCTGGTTTGTGTAAACTAATACACAAGTGATGTTTAATCTGTTAAAATGTATCCCATATTATTGGCCTGTATGGTTTCCCTTTTTCCATATTTTTGGCAAGTTTGTCAGCTTCACACTCTACGAAAATTTGGGAACTTCCTAATTATCATTGCAAGAGCTTGAGCATAATTAATCCAATCTGCTAATGAAGTGTGTTCTTTCAGAGCAGCTTGTCGAACTTAAGATTATGCTGCCAGAATTAAAAAAAAAAAAACTGGTGTGTATGTGATTTAAACAGGCCTTGTACAGATTCCATAAAAAGTCAAACTATGCATCATTATGTTCAAGAACTGACTGAAATTCCCACTGAATTTAAAGAGTGCCTCATATGAGACAGCTGAGGTTATCAGCACTGTTCTTTTATTCTACCTTATAGACCCGAGTAACAACTAGCTGTGCCTGAGGCTTTGTCATAACTCTTACCCGTATACTTGTTAATACATAAACCTATATACTATTTAATGCTGTCAGAAATATTTACAGATTACAGTATATTTCCACATGGGCATTTCCATGGCAAATTTTCATCTTAATACAATCTCAAAGGTGTAGTCAAATATCAGTTAAAAGCACAGAACTTTGTAAAAAGTGGAGCAGAAAGTTGTTGTTTTTTCTGAAATCTTCCATTGTGAGGCTTGCTTTCTGAAGACTTTTTCAAATATTATACCCCCCAGGATTCTTTGACTAAAAATGTAGTTCAGAAAACTTATCAAGGTACATGTATTCCTATGTCCCAAACAATGCATCAAATTCTAAACTCCCAAAGAGTATCCAGTCGAATGAGGAAGATGTACCATTTTATCTAGCTTGGTCTGTGGTAGTGACTCCAGACTCAAGATTTTTTTTTTTATTATTCATGCTTTAAACCTAATCATCAATAAAAAGATTGATAGGCATTCCCATTTTCAGGTACTATCAGCTGATGGTGATGTTCAAGTTGGTAAGATCAGCAAACAGTGGACAGGTCTTGTGAAAGAGGCCTTCACTGATAGTGACAATTTTGGTATTACTTTCCCCCAGGATCTGGATGTTAAAATGAAGGCCACCTTACTTGGGGCAGTGTTCCTCATTGTAAGTATCCTGTTTTTATTATGTACTTTCATTTGTTTCATGGGTTTTAGTTAAGTTAGAATACATTTTTCTTAAACCTTAAAGGAAGAATTATTTACTCAGAAAAATTTTGCATTACTTATTTTATAGAAGGAGCATGTTAAATATGAGTGAATGGTGAGAAATTGTTTTTTAGTAGAAGTGGTGTTGAAGTGTTGAGAGGGGTTCTGGAAGTGGGAAAGGCAGTGCCTACACTCTGTAGGAAGGCTGGAGATGATGTCAGAGGGTAATCTGATGATGTCGGCAAACTCCTGGAAAGCTGGCAGTTTAATGAATGATGGTACCTGTGCCTTTGACATATCTTTGAGTCTTGAGATTTTTTCTTACTCCAAGAGCCTGGTCTTGGACCAGGCTTGTTTGCTGCTTGCTTGGTCATTCATGTTGTTGCTACATATCCATCACAACCTGGTTGATCTGGGACTTGGAGATACTTGTCCAGTTTCCTCTTGAAAACTACTCTTGTTTCAGCAGTGTTTTGATATCTTCTGGTAAGATGTTGAATAGTCTGGAACCACAAATGTTGAGTGTTCTGTTATGACCATGGTGCCCCTACCTTTCACTGGGTTTATTTTACACTTCTCACTCTAGTACATGTATGTTATAACATTGTACAAATTTGGGACATGGCCCACAGGTACTTTCCATGTATGGTATATATATTATCGTATATTTTTCTCTCTTCATTAATTATGTATTTAGGATATTGAAACCTTCCCAGTAGTTTAAATGATTATTGGCTCTATGCAGTCTTTAAATGATCTCTGTATCTACTCCAGCTTCAGTATCTCTTTTGCCCTGACCAGGGCTGTCAGCAATGAGAAGTACTCTAAACGAGAGAACACAAATGATTTGAATTGTCACCAATGGCACCATTTCTTATGTTTTAGAGTTCTCATTATCCATCCCATCTGTATAATGGTTATCGTGACATTTTCCTTAGTTTTCTTTGAAACAAAGGTCAGCCAACATAATTACTCCCAGGTCTTCTGGGTGTTCCTTTTGTGCTGTTTGATGGTCCTCTTGGGTTTTGTATAAAGTGTCCCTCTTGCATTCTTCATTCTTTCCATATCTAAGCAGCTAGAACTTGTTACCATTGAATGTTATAATATCCACCACCCTATGGAAAACTATTTTTCTGCCTTCTACTGAGGTGATTATCATTCTTATTTTATTATCCATAAGTGATAAGAGTGGTGGGTGTTTTTGTCTGTTGTGAGGATAAACTATAGAAGTGCCTGGATTGTGCCTTGGTACTGAGCTTTTTACCTTGCTAATGCTGGATACATTTTTTTTGGGGGGTGCACTCTGCCTTGGTGGAAGACACTTGTTGAATTAGAAAAAAAGAGGGTGCATATTAAACAGGATACAAAACAGATGTGGAGCTCTGGAGAAAAGTGTTTGGTGGAATGAGGATGATGCAGCCTCTCCTCACTTAGTGATGTACTCGTTTACTGATGACTCGGATTTACGACAGGCTCTCTGACCAGTATGCACACCTAAATAATGTATATTAGAGCTGATTTCCTCTATTCTGTTTATTACAATATACAGTACACTACTGTATAAACATTTAAAAATACTATACTAAAAATGTTATAAATTGTGCAAAGGTGACATTAAAACAATATCAAAGATGGTTGACAAACCATTCATCGCTAAGCCATTGCTTAGCAACGAATTCGTTTACCAATGTGGTCTTAGGAATGGAACTCCATTAAGTGAGGAGAGGCTGTGAGAAAAAAACGTTAATGTTATAAATTACAACCACACTAAATACCATAAGTGCAATATAAAAGATAATGTATGAAAAAAAATGTAATACGTATCTTAAATGGGAATTAGTTCTACCTCATTTTATTTGGATTCACTTTGTGAATTCACAGATCCATCAACTTCTGGGGTGGGTATATTGTTTGTATGAGTGTGTGTTCATGTGCTCATGTGTGAATGCATGTGTGTATATTTGGTCTTCTTGTAGATTGATGTTTTTCACAATTTAAATATTTTTATTTTCTGTATTTATGTGGTGAAATGTTAAATTTCTTTCTTTTGATGTTTCTCTTAATATCAAGCACCATTTGGGTATGTGTAATTAATTACAATGTTTGTTGTTAAAAGTAGAAGTATAATCGTTATATTTTTCTATAATTACCTTGTTACATGTATTTATAAGGCTTAATTAGTTTTAGTATACTGCCTCCTCACAGAGCCCAGTTTATTTTTCACTGAAGTTACAATGTTCTGCATCAGTTTTCAATCATTTGAAATTATGGCCTCTTGTTTTCTCTACCTTGTACTGTACCAAGAAGTCTTCCTTTTGTAGTTTCATAAACTTAGATACAGTGGTACCTCTACGTACGAGCTTAATTCGTTCTAGACGGCTATTCAAGTGCCGATACGGAAGGATTTTTTCTCATAAGAAATACTAATGAAAATTAGATTAATCCATTTCAGACCCCGAAAAATACACTTACAAAAGCATCTACAAAAATACACTTACATAATTGTTTGAGTTGGGAGCTGCTCGTAAGTAGAGGTACCACTGTATTTGGGTAATTGTATTTTTTTATTTTTCTCTTCTAATATTGAGGCTATTTTTTTTATTTGGATTTTTTTTTATTTTTCATCTTTGAATGGTTTCTAGTGCTAGACTTTTAAGTTTGGATGGTTTTGAATCAACTTGAATTATCTTGACATCTGAGCCTCCATATGGCATTGGCATCTTGTACGTACAGTGGACCCTCGGTTTTCGTTCACCTCCAAATTCTAACAATTATGTAAGTGTATTTTCGTAAGTGCTTTTGTAAGAGTATTTTTGGGGGTCTGAAACGGCTAATCTAATTTACATTTTTCCTTATGGGAACAAATTCGTTTGGTAACAGCACTCAAACAGCATTCTGAAAAGAATTTTCAACGAAAACCGAGGGTCCACTGTACAGGTCTCCCTCAACATTCGCGTTTTCCACTTTCGCGGGCTTCACACATTCGCGAATTCCCGGCCGCCAAATTCCCACCCACCAAATATTTAAGTTTCCCGCCACCCGAGCGTCCCTACTACCTTCCTTCCGACCCGCAGCCAGCCCGCCCACCACTCACTCACCGAGTGTTTTCTTCGTTCATTATTTGTTATTAAACTACAGTATAACATGTATGTAGTACTAGTACAGTGGACCCTCGGTTTTCGCCGAAAATTCGTTCCAGAATGCTGCTCAAGTGCCATTACCGAACGAATTTACTTCCTTAAGAAATAATGTCACGTAGGTTAGTCTATTTCAGACCCCCAAAAATACACTTGCAACAGCACTTACGAAAATACACTTGCATAAATGTTCGAGTTTGGAGATGACCGAAAACCAAGGGACCACTGTATATCATTTGGTGTTTTTCCTCTGCTTTTATTCAAGAAATACTTTATTGGCTTGTGGAAGGCTCTCACTGTTGAATTGAATCACTCTTGTGCTCAGCCAGGTAATATGCCTCACTGATCTAACCAACTTGAAAACTGGTTGCATATCTGTGGGGAGAGGTAACTTGGCGTTGTTGCCTATTTGATCTTTGTTTGCCAGCTTAGCATATGCAATTGATGTTATTCTGCTAATTTGCCCTTCAAGAGATGGTTTAGGAATAAATTCTCTCCTGAAGTTCATTGCTCTTCATAGCAAGTGCATTACCATAATTTGTTCCAGAATGCTGTTTGAGTGCCGTTACCGAACGAATTTGTTCCCATAAGGACAAATGTAAATTAGATAAGTCCGTTTAGACCCCCCAAAAATATACTTGCAAAGGCACTTACAAAAATACACTTACATAATTGTTCGAGTTGGGAGCAGTACGAAATCCGGGGGTCCACTGTATTTGGTGGTTTACTGCCTGAGCTGTACTGTATCCTACTGCATTGGTGTCAAAAATTGTCTCTGGCATTTGTAGTGTCCTCTTTTGTCCATTGTCTTCTCTGCATCTTTTTCTATGTACCAGCATCAGAATGCAGTGATCTCTTGCTCCAGGAAAGGACTTGTCTTTCCTTCTTTCTTCTTTCAACACGTCTACCGTTTCCCACCGAGGCAGGGTGGCTCAAAAGGAAAAACGAAAGTTTCTCCTTTTACATTTAGTAATACATACAGGAGAAGGGGTTGCTAGCCCCTTGTTCCTGGCATTTTAGTTGCCTCTTACGACACGCATGGCTTATGGAGGAAGAATTCTGTTCCACTTCCCCATGGAGAGAGGAAATAAGAACAAGAACTAGTAAGAAAATAGAAGAAAACCCAGAGGGGTGTGTATATATATGCTTGTACAGTGGTACCTCGACTTACGATGGTCCCCAAACTCACCATTTTATGTAAGTTTATTTTTTTAAATGCTTTTGTAAGTGTAATTTTGGGGGTCTAAAAGGACTAGTCTATTTTACAACATTTCTTAAGGAGATAAATTCGTTTGGTAATGGCACTTGAACAGCATTCTGGAATGAAAAAATATCGTAAGTCGAGGTACCACTGTACATGAATGTGTTGTGTGACCTAAGTGTAAGTAGAAGTAGCAAGATATACCTGAAATCTTGCCTGTTTATGAGACAGAAAAAAAAGACACCAGCAATTCTACCATCATGTAAAACAATTACAGGCTTTAGTTTTACACTCACTTGGCAGGACGGTAGTACCTCCCTGGGCGGTTGCTGTCTACCAACCTACTACCTACAGATTTTAAGTCTTCCTTTATTTTTAAATAGATAATAATCTGTGTAGTGTTGTTGCAGTTTAGTTCATTGTATTTCATAAAGCTGCTATTAACTTAACACTGTAATTAAGAGATAAAAATGTAAAAGTATGTACGTATAGTACACTGTATAGTTTAGTGAGTGGAATGCTTAGTTTTTAAAGCATGAAATAGGGAAATGTATTTTCAATATTTTTTACTTAATTGTACTTGAATTTCTAATTTTTATTTCCTGGTACTGTCCTTATGTGTTATTTGTCACCAACTTTCAGGATGTAATGCATTTTGAGAAGGCCAGTGACGACTGATGACTTGTGGCAATAAAAATAAAAAGTACAGTACAACAATGGCCATTTCAGTAACAAAATGGCTTATTTTAACCCTATTGCCATCAGACACAATTCACTAATGAGAATTGTACTAGTATTACTTGTTAATTTATTTACTTTTAAATTAAGGAATGGTTGTGCTATGCATGCTTTGGAATTAAAGAACCTATGAATATTTCATGTTTACGGTACATATATTTATTGTATTTAAAGATTAAAAAAAAAAAAGGTACGCAAATTTATTTTAATGCTCAGTTTCTGTTGTAGGACCCTAGGAACTTGGTTGGAATATGTGAATCCTGTTCCTACCTGTTGCTTTTTTCAGTGCTGGTTAGGTCTGAATGCTCTAAACTCTTGTTCAACTCTGCTCCAGTTGTTACCCTATTGTGGTGTTGTGCAGGCACCAGCCAAGGTGTCTGTGACCCACCCACTGTAAATTGTCAGCCTGCTTCCATGGTGCATACACATTGCTCTTGCCTCTATTGTGGAGACTTCTTCAGCCATTGCCACATTTTTTTGAGTTCTTGTACTCCTCAGATACGACACACGATACGATAGATACAGACACGGCTACTGACTCTTGCCCAGGCAGGTCATAGCAGCTCTGACTCTCCAGTCTCCCTACGATCCCCGTTGGGGAGGGGAACCTTTACCTGATCCACGATGGCTCACCGAGTGAAGATCAAGCTAAGGACTCTTCAACCACTGATGCTTCCAAGCTAGCCCTTGCAACTGCCCTAAAAAGCAGTTTGCAGTTGAAATTCTCAGGAATTACCACTCTTCATGAAGCCTTCCTTGTCACATTCATCAATGATGAAGAAGCAGAAAAAGTCCTCTCACCACCTGCTATCAAAACCCTTGATGATCAAGGCTTTGCTCTCTCAACTTCACCATTTATGCGAGCAAAACGATCTGTATTTATGAAGCGTCTTGATAAACTTATCACCTCCATGACTACCGACGAAATCAAGCAATCCATCGCAGATCTCAACGACTGGGCTGAATTAGAAGGTGTAATCAAGATTCCCAATGCTTCATCAATGCTGAAAATCACATTTCTAGACGTGAACATGGCTACCAGAGCTCTCTCAGATGGTCTGGCTGTCTCCTACTACTACATCAACCCCAGTCAACTTGAACCTGAACGATTCAAGCAAATTTCACCCTGCTGGACATGTTTCTCCTACAGTCACTCTACCAACGATTCACGTGAAGAACAAGAAGATATGTTCCACCTGTGGGTCTGAAGGTCACGACTTTCGTTCCTGCACCTCCACTACTGCTCCTACCTGCATCAACTGTAAAAGTGATCATCATACTCTGGCAGCCAAATGTCCTGTTCGAAAGGAGATCCTTTCCAAGAAATTAAAGGAAGACCTTAAGAAAACACCAGGTAACTCTCCAACTTATGCTGCAATAGCCAAACTTCAGTCAACAACCACCAAGATCCTGCAAGCCACTCAGCAGCCTCCACCACCAGTACCACCCACCTCCCCTCTGCCTGACGACATCTCCACGAAAATTTACTACTGCATGATGTTTGCTCACATGAACAACGCAGCTCAACCAGGATCCTTCAACACATCTATAAACGAACTTCTTGCCCTCAACAACATGCCAGCATTCAGCTTCCCAGCAAGTCCTCCTTCAGCTGAGATATTGAAAATTGTTCCAAAAGTCGTCAGTTTCGCTGCACCAGATGACTTGCAAGAATTGCTGCTTGAAGATGACACTCCCTCTACACCAGTCTCCACCAATGAGAGTTCACCTCCACCTCGCAGCAGCACCACCACTGTCAAGAACCAATCAGCTGCCTCCTTACCCGTCGAGACACAGCCACCTCCCACCAATGAGAAGCATTCAACTACTACTGCCACGAACCAATCACCGACCTCGCCTTCCACCGCCTCTGCTGCTACGAACCAACCACCACTCTCCCCTGCCCCTGCAACTATAACTGGTGTTCTGTTCTACACCACTCGACAGTTTAATGACAGAATGTTTGCCTCTGAACTTCTCCAGCGACTTAAAGATGGGACTGCCAAGTTCGTCTGTACTGACTTTTACGTCACCTTCGATGTAGTCCTCCTCGCCCTCGCTAACCATAAAAGCGACCAACCATTTGAGGTGTATTGCTTCTCACGTAAGCAGTACAACTCATTCGAAAACGGAAAACTGATTAATGAATGAAGATTCATCACTGTGACTGCCTGACCTTCCCTCCCTGCCTGCCTGCCACTGCCCTCACCGCACCTTTCAAGGTGCCATCCAGTCGTTCCTGACTACTCGCCATCAAGACCTGCAGTACGTCAGTACCACTTGCTCCACAGTGGTTGGGCCACTGATCTTCACATCCTCCTCTCCTCCACCATCCCATCCTTTTCCAGTATTTCCATCCTTCCCCTTCCTTCTTCCTTCCCCATCTCGTCGATTCTCTCGGCCATACATGTCGATGTACTCCTCAGAACTATCTTTGGGATCTGTGGTAGCCAGTTGTCAGCAATGTCCCTTTACATGCTTCAGGCTTCACTTGGCTGCTGCCTACACTGGTTTGCTTGGTCTCAAAATGGTGTGTGGCAGATCATTTTCCCTTGGAAGCCGACCCCTCCTATCACCTACTGCTTCAGGACCAGTGGGTCCCAACTGCATTTTGAGGTCCTGGACATGCATTTTGCTGGATCCCTGCTATTTATCTGTTAACTCTGGCAGAGACTGGCCAGTATCTGTTTTAACAAGTCGTTGCTAAGGTATATGTGAGCATATGTGCTCTGTCCCTTAAGTTTTAAAGGGACCTAGTCTTCTGTCTTTCCACTGGTTCCAGTGTTGGGCATTCCTCTAGTCATCCTTGATAACTTCTTAGGATTGTTGTGCTACACCGGTCAACAGATTTGTAGTGACTGTATTAGTTTATATTAAAACTTAAGAAGAGGAGAAGCTTTTGAGATTTATTTAGCTCAATTATTGTTGGTCTGAGCTTCCAGACATGCTCCCACCATAGTATCAGCATCAGTAGGAAGGTTACAGGCACCACAATGAAGCCATTCAGTAGGTCAACAACAGTCTTGTTCCTCCCTTTTTCAGTCGGAAAAAAAATTGGCTTGTTATACGAGGCACATATATTGTATCAATCTTTTCTCCCGGGTTTTGAGTAAGATTTTGTACCTTAGCTCAAAATAGTACTAGTGGTAAGTACATTGAGATTTAATCAGGTTTGATGTTACACACACAGATGTTGAATTATAAAGGATTGTGTACTTTGAGGGTTAATTCAACCATACTCCAGAGGGTACAAGGTTAATTGCTATTTACTCTTCTTTCATTTATTGTCTTGTTCTCATTTTTTAATATACCAGTAGGTGTTCTAGGCTGCTTAAATTTTCATGGAGGTAAATGAGAGTAATCTTATGGGGAGAATTACTAACTGGCACTTCCCAACTAGCATGACCATCCACCAATAAGTAACAAAATTTTCCAAATTAAATCTCGATTTGCTGACAGCAACTTTGCGCCTCGGTTATGAAGTTGTTGTAATGTGTATATATCATGCAGTTCTCAAATTTAAATAGACTGACAACTTGCTTCTGACGGTGAAAGGGTTACATTAAGTTAAGCAACTAAATAAGATAGCAGCAAAAGGCATGTTGTTTTATTTTGTGTGCCTGTATATCACCTGCTGCTGTTGTGATCATGCATTTATTAATGCTGAAAAATATATGCAGTTTGAATAGCTTGCTTAATTTTGATGCATGTAAAAATTCCCAGATTTTTTATGAATTTTTAAAAAGTATTTTTGTTTAAATTAGTTTTTGACACTGTGGTTAATTGGTATTTGCGTGAGGTCACCAGTATACATACAGCGTTTGACTATTTGGCTCGACAGTATGTATTTAGTAATGTATTTAATGTTTATTAATTTTATTTGCTTCCACTTAACAATGTAAGTAAAATAAATTAGGATTTAGCCACTGGTGTATTGATCCTCCATAAATGAGGTCACCATGTAAGGCATTATACTTTTTGCTTCCTAATTATTTTGCTAAATACGTATACGTATTGCACTATTCTTCTCCCTTTAGTAAAGAATTTTATATTTATACATGCATTATGTATATCTTTTTTGGTGACAAATGGTTTCAATTATTTTTCTTAATTTCGCTTCATGCTGATATATTAATCCGAATTATGAAGCAAAATTCTTCCATAAATAAAATATTTTATTTTAATTGATACATAATTACTGTATAGTGTGTATATAGTATATTGGTAATTTTATTATGCTGTGAGTAATAAAGCTGATAGTGGGCTTCACTAATTTCTTTTTTCTTTTTTAGGATTTCATGTTCTTCGAGAAACAAGGCAACCAAGAAAACGATGGTGTCGGAATGCTCGGTTAAATCATTGGATGAAAAATGTTGGAAGTTTTCTGTTTTTATCCTTTTTATTCTTCCCTTTTATTGACCTCCATGTATACAATGATGAACATTTTATTAACAGTCTATTTCAGAAAGGATTTAGACTTTGCTGTAACATTATACATAATTAGTATTTGCATTATTTTTAAAAGTGCCTAATTACTTAATGTATGATCCCCATAGCCTTTCATTGACAACTGATTAATTTTTAAATAAAAAACTTGCCTCATATTTTTATTTTTATAATGTTTTATTTTAAATGGCCTGAATAATTTTAATTTACATCTTTTTCCTGTTTTTCGTATTAGCTTAGATCCATGCAGTATAGCAAGACATGTTTTAACAAACTGAGAAACTAATTAACTAGAGGAAATGTATGTACACTCGCATGTGCACGCGAACACAATGTTCATACATGCTATACATACACACTTCTGACCTGGTATTGGCAGGTACAGTATTGTACTTCAGTTAGCTTGTATTAGATTTATATAAACTTTATACAAATATACACAACTATATATATATATATATATATGTATTATTTTATAATGTATAGAAAACTGCATATATAAGTGAGCTGTTTATTATTTTGTGTGAAAAATATGATAAGTTACTTAATAGTATACGGTATTTTTTAGGATGTATGGAGAAAATTTAATATTGTATATTAACTAAATTAGGTTTTTCACAAAGCGTGTACAATTGTGGATTTAGTGCAGTAGCCAAGCTTCATTCATTAAACTATACAGTGGACCCCCGAGTTACGAGCATAATTCATTCCAGAAGGCTGCTCAAGTGCCATTACCGCATGAATTTTCTCCCTTAAGGAATAATGTCAAGTAGGTTAGTCCATTTCAGACCCCCAAAAATACACTTACAAAAGAACTTACAATATTACACTTAAATAATTGTACGATTTCCGAGGTGCTCTTAACTCGGGGGTCCACTGTAGGTGTACAAATATAATAAGAATTCTTGTAAACAGTACAGTTATTCTTGTTACTTGACCTGCCACGTGTTTCTTCAAGCTAACTAGTGTTTTTCATATTTTGCTTTTTTTTTTTTTGTTTCTGCTTCTCAATCCTTTCTATCCCCCTCTTTATTTTATTCATTTCTTCTTCTTTTCTTTCCATCTCTCAATCTTCCTTTTCTTGCTCCAACCTTGTCTTCTCCTTTATAATTCTGTTCTCTTCCTACTACTAAATCCTGTTTTCCTCAGGCTGCACAAAAGCTTAAATATTTTAAATTGCACAAATAATTATAGATGTTATTTGTCATTAATCTTTTGCCCTTTATCCTACCTCTTTTATTTCCTGATATACATAATTACCCCATCTGTTGTGCAGTGCTGAATAACCTTCATGATTTTAGCAATTTTGATTATTATTTCTATTACTATTTCTTCCACTACCATCATATTCTGTGAAACTGTACAACAGTTTAATGATTCATAATCACTTATGGCAAAATTATTTTCACTGAAACAAATTAGTATTGATAAAGAATAAATCCTAAGTGCAAACAATTGGTTTGAATATTTTCTGTTCAAAAGTTACAAATTACTAAATTTAAAAAGAAAAACTTTTGGGATACAGCTGGTTTGTTCTAGACAGAAAAAAAAAAGTTAAAAGAATTTAAGATTTTTTTTTTTTCTTAACCCTGGCAGTCTCCCACAGAAGTAGGGTGACACAAAGAAGAAAGGCTTTCATATTTTTTTTTTTTACATTTAGTAATTTATGCAGGAGAAGGGGTTACTAGTCCCTTGCTCCCAGTATTTTGGTCGCCTCTTACGACACAGAGGTTACGGAGGAAGAATTCTTCTTGTCCCCATTGAGGACAAATTCGCATACTGTATGAATTTCCTGCTCAGATTGTGTAGCTGATAAATTTTTATCTGAACTGAAGGAATCAGGCACTAAAAAGATGCAAGTGTCTTAAACATTTTGCCAACTTGTATTTTTCCAAATTTTCAGTGCTAAAAACAAAAGAGAAAGAAGTGGATACTCTTAATTCATTCCTACCACTCACCAATATTTTGCATCCTAGGCAAATGACACTCTCTTTCCTCCCTCACCTTGCTACATATACTTAAACTTTACCCTTGCTTACTCTATTTATCTCTCAAGTTACTGGAGCTTTCCCAATAACTATTTTTAAATGTGGATAGGTTATGCATCAAGCACTGAATTGCTTCATTATATTGGGAAGTGTAAATCTATCCTTAGCTTGTACTCCCTGTGCTCCACAGTCTTCTAAATCTGCTCAGTTTGTTGTAATGTGAAATAAAGGAGCAGATTTTCTTTAATGTGCCTCTGTTGGTAGTAAAGATTATACATTGCCTTGAACATACATTGCCTTTATAAATCTTATTAGGAAACTGTTATTAATCCATGTTAAGCCAGGTGTGGATTGCTGTGTATTCATACAAATATATGAGTGTATAAAATTACTAAAAACTCTGCCTTCCATTTGTATTTGCTCTCTCCATTTGTATTTTCTCTCTCCTACCATTAAATTTTTTATTTTATTTTGTTACCCCCTTACCTAGATCAAACTTGATTATCTCCTATTACTAAGGCACTATACGACAGTTATGGGTTTAGTGCTTCCCCGTGAATGTGTTATAAATTGTACCTTATTAATTACAGTTGACCCTCGCTATTCGAACACTCCAAAACTCATCCTTTTATGTAAGTGCTTTTATAAGTGTATTTTTGGGAGTCTGAAATGGACTCATCTAATTTACATCATTCCTTATGGGAATAAATTCGTTTGGTAACAGCACTTGAACAGTATTCTGGAATGAGGGCGAGTTTTGGAGTATTCAAATAGCGAGGGTCCACTGTATTAGTATGTAGTCTTGTAGAGTGCAACCATGTACAGGAGGGCCTCGCTTATACAGCAGGTTAGGTTCTGGGCTACTGCTTTAAAGCAAAAATTACTGTAAAGTGAATCATAGCTTTTTTCACTTTCAAATGCATATAAAAGCCTGATAACATGTTTACACTATTATATATTAAGTGAGCAATATAGCTAGGCCTAAAAAATGCATAGTACACATGTTACCTTAAAATATTTTCATTCTTAGCTTAGTGGTGAATCTATTTATTGTAGAAAGTCTGAATAAAGGAAGAATGGGTATAATTGAAAACTGCTGCATTAGCAAAACACTAAAGCGAAGCGCTGTAAAGTGAAGCACTGTAAAGCGTGGCCTTCCTGTATTGAAATTAAGCCATGCATGATACTGACATCATACACTACCATCAAACAACTATTGTGGTTTTTTTTTTTCCCCCATAAGATGTATAATGATATTTAGTGTATAGACTTAAAACTAGTTAATTTTTTTTTGTTTAGAACAGATTTTCTTTATATTAGGATTTTTAATCTAGAATTTGTTTGAGGACAGTTATTCTAAATATCAAATAAAGTATGTACTTATAGTGCTGTGGATTTCTTTAGGAATTGTAATGTTCCTGCTTGTTATATTAGCATCATTTTCTTTTGTACAAATAGGCATCGTGTCTATTCTAAGTTTTTCAAATTTGCTTCCTGCTATTCCAGGATTTCCATATCTTAATGAATTAGTATTTTCCCATGATTTTCAAAAACTTATGTTTACTCTATATTCATAAGCTGATGGTTCAGCCAAGTAAGGAATCCCCATCCACATTTCCCTGTCTTCTGCTTTATCTCTTTCCCTCAAACAAACCCAAGTTTAAATGAAGTTTTCCCTTAAACTCTGATTTCTTAACTGACATTGATTTTCTATACACTGAACTGCAGTGCTATATGACCCTGGTGGGTTTAGTGCTTAGTTTTGATTATTATAATAATACATAATTCCCAGTAAAAGTAGGCCTTAGACAAGGATGTGTGATGTCACCATGGCTGTTCAATATATTTATAGATGGGGTTGTAAGAGAAGTGAATGCACGGGTGTTGGCAAGAGGTGTGGGGTTAAAAGATAAAGAATCTAACACAAAGTGGGAGTTGTCATAGCTGCTTTTTGCTGATGACATTGTGCTTTTGGGAGATTCTGAAGAGAAGTTGCAGAGGTTGGTGGATGAGTTTGGTAGGGTATGTAAAAGAAGGAAATTGAAAGTGAATATAGGAAAGAGTAAAGTGATGAGGATAAAAAGATTAGGTGATGAAAGATTGGATATCAGATTGGAGGGAGAGAGTATAGAGGAGGTGAATGTATTCAGATATTTAGGAGTGGACGTGTCAGCAGATGGGTCTTATGTAAATCCATGATTTACATTCATAAATACGTCTACATATTTAGGAGTGGACGAGTCAGCAGATGGGTCTATGAAGGATGAGGTGAATCATAGAATTGATGAGGGTAAAAGGGTAAGTGGTGCACTTAGGAGTCTGTGGAGACAAAGAACTTTGTCCGTGGAAGCAAAGAGGGAAATGTATGAGAGTATAGTTATACCAACACTCTTATATGGGTGTGAAGCATGGGTGGTGAATGTTGCAACAAGGAGAAGGCTGGAGGCAGTGGAGATGTCATGTCTGAAATCAATGTGCAGCGAAAAAACCATATCACGGGTGGGGTTCGAATCCGCGGTCAAAGACTCTCAAAACTCCAGACCGTCGCATAAGCCACTGGGCCAGCTAGCTTCAATAAGATTCATCCAACTAGGTATATTTCTACACCATAGGAAGGTTAGCATAGGCACTACTGTGTCCACAAATGCAAGTTTTTACAGACGAATCTATCGCTAGCATGGCTGTGACGAACTCTAGCTCAAGTCCCCCTCAAAGCCGTCAATATGACTCGCAAAATCGTAATGACACGATTGCAAACAAACCATACCACGGGTGGGGTTCGAACCCGCGGGCAGAGAGTCTCAAAATTCCAGCGAATTCGTAGTGTGGAAATTAGGAGGAGGTGCGGGATTACCAAGACTATTATCCAGAGGGCTGAGGAGGGGTTGTTGAGGTGGTTTGGACATGTAGAGAGGATGGAACAAAGTAGAATGACTTCGAGAGTGTATAAATCTATAGTGGAGGGAAGGCGGGGTAGGGGTCGGCCTAGGAAAGATTGGAGGGAGGGGATAAAAGAGGTTTTGTGTGCGAGGGGCTTGGACTTCCAGCAAGCATGCATGAGCATATTTGATAGGAGTGAATGGAGACAAATGGTTTTTAATACTTGACGTGCTGTTGGAGTGGAAGCAAAGTAACATTTATGAAGGGATTCAGGGAAACCGGCAGGCCAGACTTGAGTCCTGGAGATGGGAAGTACAGTGCCTGCACTCTGAAGGAGGGATGTTAAATGTTGCAGTTTTATAACTGTAGTGTAAGCATGCCTCTAGCAAGACAGTGATGGAGTGAATGATGATGAAAGTTTTTCTTTTTCAGGCCACCCTGCCTTGGTGGGAAACGGCCGATGTGTTAATAAAATAAAAAAAACATACTGAACTGAGACCCATCCCTTCTCTTGCTACCAATCCCTAGCATCTTTCACCTCTACTGTGCAGCAGTGCTTGACCATTATGGGTTTAAGAGTTTTCTGTAACTTTAATGTTAATTAATAGGGTACTACACTGCCAATTAATGATATAGTATGAATCTTTGTTTTATAATTTAGTGCTGAAAATTTAAGGTTGCTCAGAGGATGCATTCTCATATTGCAAGGAAATGAAACTGTGGAAGAAATGGTTTCATATTAGGGAAACCACTTCAGGCATTCTCTTCTAGGACTACTGCTTAAGATCACCCTGTCAATACCTTCAGTGGAAATGTCTTGATGTTCACGAAGGGCTCGAAGACGTTTGAGCTACTCTCATCCTTGCATCAAACCTAATTACCTCCCATTTTCAATGCACCATATGATCCCTACTGGTTTATGGCTTCCCATAAAAGTAATTGCCCTGGCAATTACTTTGCACCTTCAAGTACTAGTGGTCAGAATGTGTTGGGCATGCAGCTGTTTTTCTTGAGTACATCATCAGAGGTCATTTATTAGAATCGTCTGGTATTTTCATAATTATGTTAAATTCTCACTGTTATCCACGTTGCAACCATGTCCACTTCACCAGTCAGTTGTTTCATACTACAGTGGACCCCCGAGTTTCGTAAAAACTTCACTCCTGAAGTCTGCTCAAGTGCCATTACTGAACGAATTTACTCCCTTAAGGAAAAATTTCACGTAGGTTAGTCTATTTCAGACCCCTAAAAATACACTTCCACAAGAACTTACAAAATTATACTTACATAATTGCACGATTTCCGGGGTATTCGTTAACCGAGGGTCCACTGTATATGCATTACAGGTTATGCAGAAATTGGACTTCCCTCACCCCATTGTCCTTTGTGTACAGCTTTTGGTTATGTCTCATTTCTAGTGAGATCAGTTTTATTTTGTTGGGTCACTGATGTTCAGGGCAATAAACATTCACACTCAGCCACTTGGTCAGCCATTCGAAACCTTCTTTTTCCATAGGGGTATTCCTTGCAAGAATTTTTCAGTGCTCTCACAACCTCCACTACCGATGGCAACAACGTTGGTCCACCCCAGATTTATACACCCCTCCCTCTCATGCTACGTATGCTAGTGTCCATCATGCCTGCAGTCAAGGAAACTGCCAAAGCATTACAGTGGTACCCCGACTTACGATGGTCCCCAAACACACCCTTTTATGCAAGTTTATTTTTTTAAATGTTTTTGTAAGTGTAATTTTGGGGGTCTAAAAGGACTAGTCTATTTTACATCATTTCTTATGGAGATAAATTCGTTTGGTAATGGCACTTGAACAGCATTCTGGAATGAAAAAATATCGTAAGTCGGGGTACCACTGTATATCCAAACTAGGGTTTGATGACAGCAAGCTCCCTTCAACAGTCATTTTAGTATTTTTTTTTTCTTCCTTACTGTCTTTATGGGTTGAATGTGTTCCATGAATGTAATTACTGCGGGACTGTAACAACTTTTTGCCATCCCCCAACATTATTATAACGTGTGCTGCGACCATCCAGCAAAATATTGTAGATCACAGCTCCAGGCCCCACCTGCCCTGAGAGAGTTCATAATGGTGCTTCCTGCAAACCATATTGCATAACTTGTTCTGAAGATCATACAAGAAGCCAGATGAAATTCACAATTGAAAGAGGCCTCTTTTTTTTTTCCCTTGAGGAATAGCTCATTCTCACACCAGCCCGTCAAAGGAGGTTGATGCTGATGAGTGGCTCTTGATCTAGGGAATGGATCTGTGCACCAATTCCCTGAATTGAACCTGAATACCTTCCATCTTTCCCCCACAGGTGCTGTATAATCCCTATGGGTTTATACCAACAGCCATTCTGCATTATGTATTCCTCAGACCATCAACGGAAATGCCTCGATGCCAGCAAGGGGCTCTTGATTCAAGGACAGTGCTGTATGACCCTGGTGGGTTTACCGCTTAGTTATGAATATAATTGATCCAGAAACTGGATCAATTATTGTCAACCAAAATACTTCCCATTCCCCAGGCACTGTAGGACCGCAATGGGTTAGTGCTTCCTCAATTAAAATATTCTTCCTCAGCCACATTGGCAAACATCACATGGTGTTTTTTCAACTTGACTTAATGCTGTATGACCCTAGTAGGTTTAGTGCTTTGTTTGGATTAAAATAACGAAATTGACTTAAGGTTGGTTGATTATGATTTTATTAAATGTACAGTGGTACCTCG
This sequence comes from Cherax destructor, assembly GCA_009830355.1. Taxonomy (NCBI): domain Eukaryota; kingdom Metazoa; phylum Arthropoda; class Malacostraca; order Decapoda; family Parastacidae; genus Cherax; species Cherax destructor. The sequence continues at coordinate 381,909 of WNWK01000530.1, forward strand.
AGTTACGATGGTCCCCAAAATCGCCCTTTTATGTAAGTTTATTTTTTTAAATGCTTTTGTAAGTATATTTTTGGGGGTGTAAAAAGACTAGTCTATTTTACATTATTCCTTATGGGGATAAATTCCTTTGGTAATGGCACTTGAACAGCATTCTCGAACGAAAAAATATCGTAACTCGAGGTACCACTGTATTTTATGTTTGTGACGTATCCTAAAGTAATTTGATAAACTTAAAATACAGTTTTGGAGAATATGAAACTTGGAATGATTGATGAGCAAAACTCCAACCATTGGCCTCTCAAAATAAGAAGAGTTTCAAGGGAGGTTCCATTGATGCTCGCTGTATAACCACTGTGGTTTAGTGCTTCTATTTGATTATAATAATTTTGATTATTATAATAATCCATTGATGCTGGTGGATAGCTCTTGATCTAAGAAATTTGACTTGTCCTCCCATTCCTTAGATTGAACCTGAATGCCTCTCATTGCCCAGGTGTTATATAAACCCTACAGGTTTAAGTCCCTTGTGGGTTTAGGACTTGGTTTTGATTATAATAATGATAAAGGATTAAGTCCCTCCTTTCCCTTCAAGGTAGGTGCCCTGATCCCATTGAAGGGCTCTTAATTCAGGGAGCTAGACTTAATCTCCCCTTTGATCAACTTTTAACACCTATGTGGTTAGTTTCCTCTTGTTTATTATTATTATGGGGGAGCGCTAAACTCGTAGGGATTGTACAGCGCCTGTGGCCCTTTGTGGGGAGGATGGAAGGTACTTAGGCTCAATTCAGGGAACTGGAGCACAGATCCAATTCCCTAAATCAAGAGCCCCTCACCAGCGCCAAGGAACCTCCCATGAGGGGTTCCCCTTGATTAAAAAGAAAATTGGGGTACGCTCAAGAAGCCCAGGAGTTGTGGCAAAATACACACGGGTGATCCAAATGATGTAGTTCAACATCCACAAGAAGCCCAGGAGCTGTAGTTGAACTATGGAGGATTACTGTATGGTAGTGCCAGAAAATAGGTTAGATATATGGGTGATTGTGACGGGCCACTAGGCCTACTGACAGGACTGTAGCTCTTATGTACCTCAGGGGTCACAAGGTTAATGGACCTGTCTGAGGGGAGATACGAGACATGAATTAAAGTAAAGTATTTTGGTTGTGCTTAAAATACTATATGAAGTACTTATTTTGTATTACTCTGCAGTCTATCCTTACCTCATGCGGTATATGTGCCTGGGGATCTACTGCAAATCGCCCCCCTCCCCTCAAGGAAGGTTCCTTGATGCTGGTTAGGGACTCTTGATCTAGGGAATTTGATCTGTGCTCCAGTTCCCTGAATTAAGCCTAAATACCTTCCATCCCCCCCCCACAGGCGCTGTATAATCGTACGTGTTTAGCGCTCCCCCATTATAATAATTGTAGTAATTTCTATTTGATTAAAATAATAATAATCTGTGCAGTAATACCGAAATATAGATAAGTGTTTGTACTTTGTAATAACATTTACAACCGTTATATATCTTTCTATCTTTCAACAAATCGGCCGTTTCCCACCGAGTTGGGGTGGCCCAAAGAGAAAAACAAAAGTTTCTCTTTTTAACTTTAGTAATGTACGTATACAGGAGAAGGGGTTACTAGCCCCTTGCTCCCGGCATTTTAGTCGACTCTTACAACACGCATGGCTTACGGAGGAAGAATTCTGTTCCACTTCCGCCGTTTATATATATATATATATATATATATATATATATTTTCTGGCGGAAATGCTCTGCATAACCAGGGACTTTCTATAAAGTACGTCAGTGTTAACTATTCCTGAATCAATTGTAAAATATACTTTGTAGAAATTAACTAGTTAATCATTTATCAAGGGAAGAGGGGCACTGATGGTGGTTTCAGCCTCTTAATGGGAAAGAGGCTATCACCATCTACCCTTCTCTTCCTTGGAAAAAGCCTGGTCACCGCATTCCCCTGGCGTTATTTGATCCCGTGGCCTGGTAGACAATGCTCTCGCTTCACACGCTGAATGTCCGTGGTTCGATTCCCGGCAAGGATGGAAATATTGGGCGTGTTTCCTTACACCTGCTGTCCCGTTCACCTAGCAAGCAAGTAGGTACCTGCGAATTAATCTACTGGTGTGGGTCGCATCCTGGGGGACAATTTAAGGACCCCAGTAAAACTAAGACTAACAGCCCTCGATGATGCACTGACTTTCTTGGGTTTTCCTGGGTGGCTAACCCTCCGGGGTTAAAAATCCAAACAAACCCTTATCTATGTTATCTCTTAGTTTTTCCTAAGAATTTAATGCTAATATAATAATAATAATAATAATAATAATAATACAAGAGGAAAACTAGCTAAGCTATTCTACGTGATGAAACATGCTAGGAAGAACCTAAGTAATTTACACTATGTATGATAATTGTACTTACGTATGTGTACCCGTACGTAAATAAACTTACTTATGGTGAGCGAGTATGATCTGGGAAACGGTGAAGATTATTGGGTAAACATAGTTCTTGTCCTAACCCTGCGAAATGTCAGCGATAAGGGTAGTCACATTGAGCAGTGGTCACCCCCATACACAGGGCCCGGGGCACTTTAGGTTTGGGGGCCCTCAACATGGAAATTTTTAACCCCGGAAGGTTAGCCACACATGATAACCCGGGGGAGGGTTAGCCACCCATGATAACCCGGGGGAGGGTTAACCATCCATGATAAGCCGGGGGAGGGTTAGTCACCTATGATAACCCGGGGAAGTGTTAACTATCCATGATAACCCGGGGAGGGTTAGCCACCCATGATAACCCGGGGAGGATTAGCCACCCATGATAACCCGGGGGATGGTTAGCTACCCACGATAACCGAAGAAAGTCAGTGCGTCTTCGAGGACTGTCTTACTTCCACTGTGGACCATACACGTCCTTAGCGTGGCAGTGTCTGGTCAAAATGTCCCTGGACATATTGTCAGAGGCAATATGTCCAGGGACTGGGCCGACAGTTTTACTAGTAACTTACAGTAGTAAATTACTGAGGATCGCCAGGCACCAACAGTCCGATCCATCAGGCCAGTAACCAGGAGGTCTGGTCAGGAACCAGGCCTAGTTTAGCGCTTAACTTGATAACAATAATAATAATAATATTGGTACGGGTCGTGGGGACGGTGATATCCCAGACGGCTGGTCAAGGAGTGGGTCGTGGGGGCGGTGATATCCCAGACGCCTGGTCAAGGAGTGGGTCGTGGGGACGTTGAGCCTCGGAACGACCTACAAGTACTGAGATAGTAGTGATAGATGGTTGCACAATTAGTGCATTCACTTCCATGACCATTACAGTGAAGCAGATTCAGTAAATTTAAGGCAATTATTATGGAGCCAAGGGAATTATTATTATTATTAAGAACATAAAGGCACAATACCGTGACTGGAACAATACACAAATAACCCGCACACAGGAGAGAGAAACTTACCACGACGTTTCTGTCAGACTTGAACCATTTACAAGTCATGGTTGTTTCTGTATTATTATTATATTCAAACGCTAGTTATATACCTGTAGGTGTCATAGAGGTTGGGCGCCCTAGCTGTCATGGCCTTGTTATGACACACTACACTCCCGTCTGGGAGGTCAGCGGGTCAAGTCCCTCGCTGGAGGACAGAACCTTCACTCACACACACTTGTAACCCAGGGAGAACCAACCACTGGTATACTGCTGTTAAATATCCGTTTAATAAAAGAGTAAGATATATTTTCTTGGAAAGAATAAGGCAAAATATGCAGGAGAAACTTTTAACTGTAGAACGTTTTACCCCCTAGTGGGTAAAAACACACACACACACACACAGGACCCTGTACACTGTGTACGTTAGGCCCATACTAGAGTATGCAGCACCAGTTTGGAACCCACATCTAGCCAAGCACGTAAAGAAGCTAGAGAAAGTGCAAAGGTTTGCAACAAGACTAGTCCCGGAGCTAAGGGGTATGTCCTACGAGGAGAGGTTAAGGGAAATCGACCTGACGACACTGGAGGACAGGAGAGATAGGGAGGACATGATAACGACATGTAAGATACTGAGAGGAATTGACAAGGTGGACAGAGACAGAATGTTCCAGAGATGGGACACAGCAACAAGGGGACACAGTTGGAAGTTGAAGACTCAGATGAATCACAGGGATGTTAGGAAGTATTTCTTCAGTCACAGAGTGGTCGGGAAGTGGAATAGTTTGGGAAGCGATGTAGTGGAGGCAGGTTCCATACCTAGCTTTAAGAAGAGGTATGATAAAGCTCATGGCGCAGGGAGAGTGACCCAGTAGCGGCCAGTGAAGAGGCGGGGCCAGAAGCTATGACTCGACCCCTGCAACCACAACTAGGTGAGTACCTTTGATATACCTTTGAAGAGTTTCGAGAGTTTATCTACTCTCTGAGCCCGGCCATGGGCCAGGCTCGTCTGGTGCTTGCCTGGTCAACCAGGCTGTTGCTGCTGGAGGCCCGCTGCCCCACATATCCATCACAGCCTGGTTGATCTGGCACCCGATAAAGATACTTGTCCAGTTTCCTCTTGAAGGCTTCTACACTGGTTCCAGCCGTGTTTCGGATATCTTCTGGTAAGATGTTGAATAGTCTGGGACCCCGGATGTTAATACAGTGCTCCCGTATTGTCCCCACCGCACCCCTGCTCCTCACTGGGTTTATTTTACACTTTCTCCCATATATCTCACTCCAGTATGTTGTTATGGCAGTGTGCAGATTTGGGACCAGGCCCTCAAGTACTTTCCATGTATATATTATCATGTATCTCTCTCTCCTCCGCTCCAATGAGTACATGTTCAAGACTTGAAGGCGTTCCCAATAATTTAGATGTTTCAATGGCTCAATGTGAGCCGTAAACGATCTCTGGATTTGTTCCAGCTCTGCTATTTCTCCTGCCCTGAACGGGGCCGTCATCACTGAGCAGTATTCTAAGTGAGGGAGCACTAGCGATTTGAATAGTGTCACCATCGGCATTATTTCCCTTGTTTTGAAAGTTCACAATACCCACCCCGTCATCTTCCTGGCTGTTGTGATCTTTGTCTTGTTATGGTCTTTAAAAGACAGATCAGCAGACATAATTATTCCCAAGTCCTTTACGTGTTCCTTTCGTTCTATGTGGTGACCCTCTTGCGTTTTGTATATAGTGTTCCTTTTGAGTTCTTCATTTTTTCCATACCTAAGCAGCTGAAACTTATCACCATTGAACGTCATGTTGTTCTCCACTGCCCATTGGAAGACCCTGCTTATGTCCTCCTGTAATTTTTCAGTGTCCTCTACCGTAGTGACTTTCATGCTTATTTTAGTGTCATCTGCAAATGACAACTAGTTGAGTACACACACACGCACACACGCACACACGCACGCACGCACGCACATAACATTATATAATATATGGAGGTCACCAGAGATTCGGGGGATTAAAAAAAAAGATATGTCGTATCTCTTAACACATAATATTGCTGTATTCAATTGTAAAAATTATAAAATGCTTATAGTCACATTTAGAATTCTGGCTGACATTTAGAGACTATGTAAATTTCTCGGGAGAGAGAGAGATTGTGTGTGTGTGTGTGTGTGTGTGTTTTTTTACTCACCTACATGTGATTGCAGGGGTCGAGCCTCATCTCCTGACCCCGCCTCTTCGCCGGTCGCTGCGTGTGTGTACTCATTTATATGTACTCACCTATATGTGGTTGCAGGGGTCTGTGCACAGCTCCTGGCCCCGCCTCTTTGCTGGTCGCTACTAGGTCTACTCCCGGCCCTAAGAGCCTTATTTTAAAGGTATCTATGGATCTATCTATGGATCCACTACGTCACTCTCCAGAATCCAGATTGTTCTAACTCTAAGGCGGAAGAAGCACTTCCTAACATCCCTATGACTCAACTGAGTTTTCAACTTCCAGTTGTGTCCCCTTGTTTCTGTGTCCCCTTGTTTCTGTGTCCCATTTCTTAAACATTCTGGCCCTGTCCACCATGTCAATTGCTCTCAGTATTTTATACGTCGTTATCATGTCCCCCCCTATCCCTCGTGTGGGTGTGTGTGCGTGTGTACTTACCTATTTGTAGTTACAGGGGTCGATTCACAGCTCCTGGCCCCGCCTTTTCGCTGATCGCTACTATTAATAATTTTGTACCCTCCAGGTAGACTCCAGGTAGATGTCTACTCTCTCCCTTCTCCAAGAGCTTTATCGTACCTCTTCTTAAAGCTATGTGTGGATTCTGCCTCTACTACTTCACTCTCCAGATTGCTCCACTTCCTGACAGCTGTGTGTGTGTGTGTGACACTGAGTGAGAGCTCTTAAGTTTCAGGAATAATCTGGGGAGTTTTAGGAGGTACAGACCAGCTTGCTGGAAGTCATATCCTGGGCAAAATGCCAGCGTTTAAGACTAGACTTTCTGGAAGCACCGAGTGCTGAGTAAAAGGTGTTAGCACACTGCAGTGTATTTAATAAAAAGAAAATCCGAGGGTGCAATTTCCATTTTTTTCTCGGTTAATAAGTTTTTGATTGTGAAGTCCACTTAATTAAAAAAAAGTCGATGTACACAGTTATTCAACCATCGATTATTCTATTATTTAATTTTACACCTAGAATATAATATAAATGTTTTCGTAGTTAAATTATGTTTAATCTAACACGGTTTAGGAATAAAACAGTCGAGTCTAGATGCAAAATAAGAGAAATCTATATATAAAATATCTAAGATACGCTTCAGTTCTCCTTGTTCCTTATTAATGTATTTCAGTAAGTCCTGTGAATACGGAGCACTGATTCTTACACACCTGAATGATGAAGCTTTTGTCCTTGTATTCTGTGACCTTGGCAATGTCTAATTTCCTGATATCTATTTGGAAATTTAGAAATAATTACAGGTGAACTGAAATTCTTTTTTATTACACATTGAGTATATATATATATATATATATATATATATATATATATATATATATATATATATATATATATATATATATATATATATATATATTATGTGTACTCAGTTATGGTTGCAGGGGTCGATTCATAGCTCCTGTGTGTGTGTGTGTGTCGTGACGAATAGGTAAAACTGGTCAATTAGCAAGAATTCATTTAAAATTAAGTCCTTTCTAAAAATTTCTCTTATACGTTTAAAGATATATATTTTTCATTAATGTTCATGTAAAAATTAATAATTTTGTACCAAAAGAACCTTAGAAAACTTACCTAACCTTATTATAATAAGCGAAATTTAATTTAGCCTAATCGAACTAAATATATTTTAGATGAGTTTACAATAATTTAATAATAAACAGACACAATGAAATATATTTTTTTTCGTTAGGTTCAGAATGATTTTTGCCAAATTATTGCATAAACAAATTTTCGCTTGCCTTATTCGGCAAGAAGAGCGTTGCTATTTAAGCCAAAATAGCAAGTTTTACCTATTCGGCACGACATATATAAAATGTGCCACAACATCACGTTTCCTGTAATATATCACAATTTACAATAATTTGTGATTTTTTTTTTATATTGATCCAAATATTGAATCCATCCGCATTCTTTGGCTACTCTGATTTATATGATATTTTACAAGTTTAGATCATGAGCTGTTAATGTTTCTTTAGCACTTTTGTCCTCCTTAACACTTGTTGCAATTTCATATCATCATATTGTCATTTAAAATCTTATAGTATCATCATTTTCTTAATTTGAAATAAAATATATATCTAGAAGAAACTCTAAAAACTATTTCTAGTATTGTTTTTATACTAGTATAGCATCAACATACTGTAATTTGAAATAAATTCTACAACTAGATTAAACTCAACCAATTTCTCTTGTATTGTCTTTTAATAGTATGTATAACCATTTAATAATTTAAATAATACAGAACTAGAATAAACTCAATCAATTTCTTAGCATTAAGTACTTAGTGAATAAGTCTCTAGAATAAACTGCCCCTAATGCCATGGCATGCCAGTGGCTCTCCTTGCATTACAGTTTTATAATTGTTTTATAATTGTAACTACCAATAACATTGTACACTTGTAACATGCATTGAAATAAAAATTATTATTATTATTATTATTATTACGTATGATGGTTTTCCTCTCATACACCATCACGTATGATGGTTTTCCTCTCATACACCATCACGTATGATGGTTTTCCTCTCATACACCATCACGTATGATGGTTTCCTTCATACACCATCACGTATGATGGTTTCCCTGTCATACACCATCACGTATGATGGTTTCCTGTACCATACGAGAGTTTCCCCATCACGTATGATGGTTTCCCTGTCATACACCATCACGTATGATGGGTTCCCTGTCATACACCATCACGTATGATGGTTTCCCTGTCATACACCATCACGTATGATGGTTTCCCTGTCATACACCATCACGTATGATGGATTCCCTGTCATACACCATCACGTATGATGGGTTCCCTGTCATACACCATCACGTATGATGGTTTCCCTGTCATACACCATCACGTATGATGGTTTCCCTGTCATACACCATCACGTATGATGGTTTCCCTGTCATACACCATCACGTATGATGGGTTCCCTGTCATACACCATCACGTATGATGGTTTCCCTGTCATACACCATCACGTATGATGGTTTCCCTGTCATACACCATCACGTATGATGGGTTCCCTGTCATACACCATCACGTATGATGGTTTCCCTGTCATACACCATCACGTATGATGGGTTCCCTGTCATACACCATCAAGTATGATGGTTTTCCTCTCATACACCATCAAGTATGATGGTTTTCCTCTCATACACCATCACGTATGATGGGTTCCCTGTCATACACCATCACGTATGATGGTTTCTTTCTACACTCGCATCCTGTGAGTTATATTTACGTTTACTTGCATATTGTCTTGTTTTTTTAAATTGTACCAACATAATTATATTAAACAAATTAAGTTATTTGGTTAGATTTTTTTTAGTTAATACATTTCAGATAAAACATTTAATGGAGCACACTCCCTTATAATTAAGTTTATTTAGGCACATGTACACACAAGCCCCATTATCGTATATAGTGTGACTTAGCTTTGATAACCCAAAAAAGTCAGTGACTTATTTCCATTGGGGTCCCTTGACCCATCATTTGCCTCAGTAATATTTTGACAACCTCCTGCAGAATGGGTATGTATATTGGTAAATTTATTCAGGTACACATAAATACAGGTACATAAATTATCATACATAGTAGCATATGTGTAGATCACCCAGGATAACCCAAAATAGCTAGACAAAGTGACTTATTTCCATTGAGGTCCTTGTATTTCCACTGGGGTTCTTATAAGTATTACGACAATTAGAGCATTGGGCTTACAACCGAAACGACCAGGGTTCAATCTCGGGCAGGGCGAGAGCCTCGGGCAGGCCTCCTGACACTTGCTGCCCATATTATGGTTAGCTTAGGTAAGATTCGTCAGGAAACAGGACAAGTGTTTCCTGACGAGGGTCTTACTCATATAATGACCCGCCACTGGAACTTCTCGTCATCTGACCGAGGCCTTCCGCTGGCTTACCCCTCCACCCCTTTAAAAAATAAGGTTAGATTAGCAGTATGTTTTTTTTTTTGCCTGTGTTACATAGCAGTAAATGGATAAGATAAACTTTATTTGGGAAAATGTACAGATATTTTACAGAAACGAATTTGTGCAGTGGTTTTGAGGACATACAGAAGTTTTAGATTTAGATTCTATATTTCAAGCTACTACATATACAAACTATATAATAATCAGGAAGCCTATATAAAGCACAGCATCTACGCACAAAAAAAGTGGAATATTATATAGAGTTTACCTAAAAAGAAACCAACGGGCAAGCCATACTACTGGCTTATTGTGGGTTATTAATATCCAGGGTTAATAATCAGGATAAATTCCTTTTAGTCTTTTCGCAAATGTTCATCAGTTCTTGTTAGAATGAACTAAGAAATAAATTCATTCTCTGTAAGAGCCAAAATGCTTTAGAGAAAATGATAAAAGCGGACACAGTACAAGGTGAGTCAGCCAGTAATGCCATTTATCAAATAAATTACTGCATTTATCTACATTAAACCACATTATTTTCATTATGATAAATTTCCGTATCTCAATACGGATTCAAAGAACGTACAAGTGATCAAACAGTTGGGATATATCATGGTTAAAATTGAGAAATATATGAGTAGGTGGCACTCGAGGCGCTATAAAGATGCAGTTTTGGCGCGCAAATCAACAGTGTGAGTTAAGCAGCGGCGTTGAGAAGCAGTAGGACGTTGATCCCTTACAAGATGTCTTCTACCAGTACGTTTGTCGGTATTGGTGAGTCTCAACGTGTCAGTAGCAGGTACGTATGCTACTCTGTACAGGCAATAGGAAAGTTGTTAAAATTAAGGGCTATACCACTTATAAGTATGGGTAATGGGGGGTCACGTGTTGTGTGGGGCTGGGATCAGCTGGTCTTTCTCGCCCACTTTTAAATAATTAATATTCGCTTGATTGATGTTATTCTACTATTATTTATATTCCTTTGGCGTTTTTTAAGCTATGGAGAAAGTAATTTACTTTAGCCGTAAGACGGAAAATATGTTGACAATGAGTATTTGTTAATCTGGCGGCAAAATGCTGTGGTATTGTGTAGTGATGTTAAAATGTCAATTAGTTTTGCCGGTTTACGGTGTTCTTGTTCTAAACAATCCAGAAAGTTGTATGCATTGTCTAGTTTTAAATATGGGAAAAGTCTATAGGAAAGTTTTACCATGGCTGAAAAGTTAGGCTTAATTGACTAAATGTATGAAATAAACTAATAACATGACGTGCTGCATGATGTATAATGTATATACTCATGACAGAATGACAGCTGTAGTAGTGGTTTATCCCCTTTAAGATGGCCTCGCATGCTCCTGGAACCTTCTTCAGTCTTGCTCCAGTTTCAGCCCTTACTGCTTTAATGTTTAAAGATGTGAAATACTAGCAGACTAAAGTTTACGTTGAACTCCGTTGTTAGGGTATTTTTGGATCACTAGCTGCCATGGTGAAGTTTATTAAGAACATTTTGCGAATTCCTAATAATGGGTCTTCTCTCACGGTAGGTGCCATGATATCGGTAAAGTGCTCTTGATCCAAGTAACTGGGTTTATCCTTTCTTGGATTCAGCCTGATTTTCTTTTCATGTGCTGTGTGACTCCTATAGGTTTACCGTTCTTCCCTATAAATCCAAAGCCTTCTTGTACATTTACATAGTAACACTATTGACTAAAATCCCCACTCGGCACTTCCCCTTTGTCGTGTAATGCGGATGTTGGGGGGTCGGGGGCGGGGTGTCGAGTCATTCTCCCTCAATCTTCGGTGCTACCTTATACAGCCCCCCTCTTCCACACCCAACCTCCCCATTCTTCTTTCCACCCTCAGAACTCTCCATCTCTACCCCCATTTAGCCCACCCCTTCATTATAGCAACACCACCTGGACCCACAATAACCCACCTGTCCCTTTGTTTCTCGTCCTTTCGGTAAATATCCCTTTTTTTTCCCCCCACATTATCCCGCCTACCTGTCCTGCTCCCCTTAATTATCTACCACAGTAGCCCCATCCTGTTCTCAGCCCTCCTGCCCTGCTACCTCAGCAGCCCATCTGTACAGGCAGATGGGCTGCTGAGGTAGTTCGCCAGGAAACATTTCCTGACACGGGTCAGTCATGTGACCTGATAAGTGGTCAAGCATCCGGTGGATATAAAAGATGCGTGTTTACCTGCAGAGAAGAATGACGAGGTTGATACTATGTCACAAACCTTTCGTACGCAGAAAGGGTGAAGGCACTGAATTTGCACTCGCTGGAATGAGGTAGAATTAGGAAGGATATGACTGAAGTAACTTCATAAATGGGAAAACAGTAATGAAAAAAATGACGTTGAAATTATCGATTAAAGCAGTTTTATAAATGGAAAAATCCCTACGCGTTTAGCGCTAAAATTATAATATAAATGGAAAACCATAATAAAAGGGATGTAAATGACGTTGAAATTATCTACAGATAGGACTCTTCCATAGGGAATTTCCTTGATTCCGGTGAGGGGCTCTTGATCTAAGGAATTACACTTGTGCTTTTCCCTTGGATCAAACCTTGAATGCATACCAATCCCTAGGCTCTGATCCCCTTATGGAATAAACGCTCCTCCCATGTGTAATAGGAGCTAATTAGATATGGAAAGGATATAGGGAGGTACTGGTTTCTCAATAGTTGTAGTGGAACAAATTCCCACGTAGCGTCATTAAGGACGACCTTTTGAGTAGCTTAAGTATACAGTAGGTTGGATGAGTATGAGTGGGTGTGGTTAGACGAGTTTGGCCTGCCTAGCATGGAGCAATAGGCCTACTGCCTGAAGGATGTTTTCTTCGGGTCAACGCCCACGCGGCCCGGTCCTAGACCAGGCCGCCTTGTGGATTAAGGCTAATAACAAAAAGCACAATACCGTGACTGGAAATATACACAAATAACCCGCATGTAGAAGAGAGGAGCTTACGACGACGTTTCGGTCCGATATGGACCATTTACAAAGTCGTCGTAAGCTCCTATCTTCTACATGCGGGTTATTTGTGTAAGGCTAATAATCTCGCTGTCACTACTGGCCGCACACAGTCCAACATAGGAACCACAGCTCGGCTGATCAGGAACCGATTTGAACTTATCAGGTTCCCTCTTAAAGACAGCAAGAAGTTTGTTAATCCCCGTTGTGTAAGGTGGGTGGCTGTTGAAATCTTGGACCTCCTGCACTTGTTTCTTGGTACTCGTATACCTGCTTGTCATTGGGGGTACTTTACACAGAATGCAGTGTGCAGATTTGGGACCAATTCCTCTAGGATTTTAGAGGTATACATTAATTTCCTCACCTGCGTTCCAGTGACTTCCAACGTTCCCAGCAATTTACTCGCTTAACTTATGCGTGCAGTGCAGGTTCTGTACATTCTCAAAGCCTACAGTTTCGTCCACCTAGAAAGGGTCTTTCAGAATACAAAAATGTTGTCTAGTGAAGCTTGGTATCTTGCTTTCCAAGGTTCTTGTTAGCCATCCTGACACTTTCCTCGTGGTTGAGATGTGTTGTGGTCCTTGGAAGCAAGATCCTCTGACATTATCACTCTTGTAATATTCCTTCATTCTTATGTTTTTAGTATCATTAATATACTCTCATCACCTAGGCATTCACATTGTATATAATGTATCACGGTACAGTAATGACCCAAGATATTCTATTCAATATTAAAGTTGGGAAGGTCAAGTGGGCTACATGGCTGAGGTTAAAACCTCAGCCATAGCATAATTGAGTGAATTGCTTAGTGGATGCGATAAAATTATTTAAAATCGATAGTCCAATATGGCTTTTATGACCTAACTAGGTTTTTGCTGTCCGCTGCTCAGGTTTAGTGTTCTAAAAGGGTTTTCGTAATTACTGCTGTTAGGTTTAACTTTTTATCAGTTTTAAAGAAAATTATTTTGGTAGTATCCAGTAAGGAATTTTTGGATAAATAATTTTTTTTAGTTACCACCCCCGCCCCCTTTCTCTTTTTCCTTCGCGTAATTTGGCTGCCCTTTAATCTTGAAGTCCCCCAATGTACCCAAATGTAAGACTACCTCCCAGCAGAAGTGGCTTGGAATATAATCTGCAACACTGGTCGAGCTGGGAATTTGAGTAACCGGTGTACCCATGTTGGGTAGCTGGGATGGGTGGAAGGTGTGGCCACATTTAGCATGGGATGGAAGACGTGTGGCCACTTACTTAGCCTGGGATGTTACTATTTAAGGACAACTTGAAATAAAAGTTAGAACTTGAGTATGACTCCTAACCCCACAACGAAAAACTGACGCACTTTGAGTGATAATGTCGGAGAATCTCACCTAGGATCAGTCCTTATCACAACTGTAAGGATACTAAGTATGACTGAGGAAATCGTAATGACACGATTGCACATGATAGTATGGTTGAGAACCTTCAAAACAAGGGATACCAAGCCAATGCTGTACATGTCATTAGTTCTCTAGGCGGCTGGAATACTTCTGTACACTAACAACCCGTTTTAAGGCCGGCGAAATTGCGGATCTAGAGGATGTGCAAGGAACTTCCACTACACGTGCAAGTCCTGTCAAGCCCCGTAATTACTGGAAATTTTTGAGTCTCTTGACTTGTACTCGCTGGAAGGTAGGCGAGAAAGATGCATCATTATTTACACCTGAAAAATCCTACCTGGAGGGTATTCCGGGGATCAACGACCCCGCGACCCGGTCCACGACCAGGCCTCCCGGTGGATCAGGGCCTGATCAACTAGACTGTTACTGCTGGCCGCACGCAGTCCAACGTACGAACCACAGCCCGGCTGATCCGGCACCGACTTTTAAAGTATCTGTCCAGCTCCCTTTTGAAGGCAGCCAGGGGCCTAGTGGTAATTCCAATTATGCATGGTGGGAGGCTGTTGAACAGTCTTGGGCCCCGGACACTGATGGTGTTTTCTTAATGTAACAATGGTGCCCCTACTTTTCATTGGGGGTATTTTGCATCGTCTGCCAAGTCTTTTACTTTCGTAGGGAGTGATTTCTGTGATTTCGGGACCATCCCTTCTAGGATTTTCCAAGTGTAGGTTATGATATCTCTTTCGCCTGCGTTCCAGCGAGTACAAGTCAAGTCGTCCTAGCGGACACTGGTTCCAAATCTACACAAATCACTCCTTACAAAAGCAAAATGCTTGGTAGACTAGGCAATATACCCCTAATGAGAAGCAGTGGTATCATGAGTAATGAAAAAGTATAAAGGGCCCATATATGTCTACCATCATACATAATCGGGGATTAGAGCGGAAAAGTAATTTGAAGGACCTGGGTGTGGTAATGTCCGAAGACATCACCTTCAAGGACCACAGCAATGCCACTATTACAACTGCGAGGAAACTGATAGGATGGATAATGAGAACATTCAAGACAAGAGATGCCAAGCCAATGATCCTTTTTAAATCACTTGTTCTCTCTAGGCTAGAATACTGCTGTACATTAACATCCCCATTCAAGGCAGGTGAAATTGCAGATCTAGAGAATGTACAGAGAACCTTTACTGCACATATAAGTTCCATCAAACACCTTAACTACTGGGAACGCTTGGAAGCACTAGACTTATATTCACTGGAGCGCAGGCGAGAGATGTATCATAATCTATACCTGGAAGATTCTGGAGGGACTGGTCCCTAATATGCACACAGAAATCACTCCATACGAAAGCGAAAGACTTGGCAGACTGTGCAACGTACCCCCAGTGAAAAGTAGGGGCGCCACTGGTACACTAAGAGAAAACACTAAGTGTCCGGGGCCCCAAGACTGTTCAACAGCCTCCCACCAGCCATAAGGGGCATTACCAGTAGACCCCTGGTTGTCTTCAAGAGGGAGCTGGACAGATACCTAAAGTCAGTGCCAAATCAGCCGGGCTGTGGTTCGTACGTTGGACTACGTGCAACCAGCAGTAACAGCCTCGTTGATCAGGCCCTGATCCACCAGGAGGCCTGGTCATAGACCGGGCCGCGGGGACGTTGATCCCCGGAATGCCCTCCAGGTGGGCCCCTAGCTGTCTTTCAAGAGGGAACTGGATAGGTTTCTAAGGTCGGTTTCTGACCAGCTGGGCTGTGGTTCGTACGTTGGACTGAGGCCAGCAGTAACAGCCTGGTTGATCAGGGCCTGGTAATGGACAGGCCCGCGGGAGCGATGGCCCTCTGAACACACCACGTGTTTAGGTTAAGATGACGATGGCCAGGAAGTGAGAGGGAAATCGTTAAGAACAGACAGTGTACGGGCGGCGAGGAAGAGGGGCGTAAGAACCAGCAGCAGCCAGAAATCGATACCTGGTACTAGTGAGAGACCCGCTTGGTGTGCCTGGGTCATGACTCAGTGGTTAAAAGATACTGTCTACCTTCTCAGCTGATGTTAGTCGTTGTAGCAGCCCTTGGTAACTTTCTTGTTCCGGATCCATTCACTTTGGTTCTGTAAATTAGGGTAAGATACTTTTATCAATTGCAATAAAAGTGTAATTACTCTTAATAAACTATAAATGATGTGTTGTGCTGTCAGTATATTAATTTATTCATGCGTCCAGACTGCTATACTAGTACTCGTGTTTGGTCTTATCGTTCACTTTAATTCTGATTAGGCTTTTCTTATTGCTATGTTGACACTAATTATTTGCCCATCTAGTGATTACCGGAAATGAGCTCTGGCTTCACTCCATGGTATAAATATTTTAAAAGCCTGCTAATGAATTTTTTTTAGCTACTTGGGTCGGATTTTTTTCTAGTCATTTATTTCACTGTCTGGAAAGGAACAAATAAAATTAAAATGGAAGATTGACGTGGGAATACCTTTTAAAGGGCTCTGGTGGCTAAAGCTCTCGCTTTACACGGCGAGGTCTGGGTTCGATTCCCAGCCAGAGTAGAAACCTCGGACGTGTTTCTTTACACCGGTTGTCTACGTTCACCCATCAGTAAAATTGGTACCTGGGAGTTAGACTGGTGTGGGTCGCATCCTGGGACAAAACTGACATAATTTGCCCGAAATGATCTAGGGCCTGTATACCATGTAAATGTACTTTTAGTAAATAAATATTATTAGTAGTAATGTTTGAGGACATTATAAATAGTTAAATGACAGTCTAGTACTGGAAGTTTCAAATTTGTACGTAGCCAAGTATCCATTCAGCAAACGGTAGGTTTATTAAATCTTGGCCGTAATTGAATACGATGCTGAAGTTAAGACTTCGTGAGAAGTAAATTTCTCTTTAACTTTGACAGCCGTTGCTTGGATGCCTTATTGAACCACCTTAAAAGGTCTGTCTACCCTCGCGACTTGCTCGGTAATTTTGCCATAACATTAATACTTGCATCATACATCTCTACCTATGTGCCACTGACTTAGCGCTTGTTACCCTACTTTATTTCCAGCTGTTTGGATAGCTAGTAGCTGATGTATATTCTTTAATGGCGTAGGCTGTAGAGCTGCGCAAGGAAAATTAAAATCACAATTAGCGACTTTGCAGTGTATAACGTAAATGTTAATTTGAAATTCACATGTACCAGTGTTCGAATTAGTCTAGTTAGGTACGGGCACTAAAGCTGTAATATTTAGCAGCCAAATATAATTTTTCTTTGAAAATTTTTCGTGTGATTTCTCTTAATTTCATAGGGAAGCGCCAAATCCGTATGTGTCATAATAGCGCCTGGGCAGTCATGTTCGATTTAAGGAAAAGTAGTGTAGCTCCATTGTCTTGGACTGCTTCACTGGCATAAAGGTATCCTTAAATGGGACCAAATATGTAATATTGAAAGTTTTGAACGGCTACTGTATTTGATAGTTACATCGTCAAACAAGATAGTTTTTGACGTCATGTGGTTATATTCATAACCAGAATTTTTAAAGGGGGTGGCCCGGTAAACCGCACAAGGACTGTCAGATGACCAAACCCTCCAGCTTCGGGTTATCATATGACTTACTCTTCAGGAAACACTTGTCCTGTTTCTTGACAAACCTTGTCAGCCTGAGTCTGAGACTTGTGGGAGCGGGGGGGGGGGGGGGAGGTACGGTGATCTATTAAAGTAGGTAAGGGAATTTCAAAAGTAAATACAGGTCTCTTGTGATGCGGGAGTCATTACGTGGTAATTAAAAATTAAAATCTCAGGTGGACTCTAATCCTCCCTCGTGAAAAGATGTAATTGGACGCGTAATATATGCAGTAAATTGATCAGAGGAGATAACAGAATACAGTATGGGTCGTCTATGAAAGTTCCTATAGAAAGGTCGTAAGAACTTGTATAATGCATAAATAGAACAACAAATTAATTTGTGGGAGTGTCAGTTGCATATCGATTATTTTATACGTTGCACCTAAAAGTTCACAAACGCAATTAAAGGGAAACGGGGGGGGGGGGGTTAAATTGGTTAATTGTATACAAAACAGGCAGGAGAGACGAGCTCTTAATAGGGTCATCATTACCACCCTTGTGTGATCTTTGTCGCTTTCACTCCATATTTGACTAAAAAAAAAAATATCAGGGCACTTGCGAATTTATTAACCTACTTCACTTTGACCTACGTAACTGAATCTGACCCTTGCGCTCCAGATATATTATACATTGTAGCAACATCCGTGGTCTCAAGTATTCATCATCTTAATATATCAAACACTGACCAAAATCTTGGAGGAAACTCGCTAAGTGATGGATCAACCAGGCTGTGGCGTGGGTCAGAGGGCCACCAGAAGCAGTGGCCTGGTTGACCAGTCTTGTTGCTGCCCCAAAGAAACCTGGCCTAAAACCGGCACAGGGAGTAGGAAAACTCTAAACCTTGAATATATAAAAGTATGGCATGTTTATCTGAGCCTGGATTATTTCTTGGACAAGGTGAGCGAGGTAGAAGGGCTTTCCACACGCACACAGGATTATAAAATTGCTGCTGACTGCCTACAGTATAGGCACGAGGTACGTAACTTTATCGCTGCTGATTTAGGGAAAGTGGGTGTGTCCCTGAAGTGTCTTATGGAGGCAGGTTATAACCTTTGCAATCGGTATTAGTATAGTTGCAAGATCTGTGCATGCCTTTAATTTAAAATTTGTTGCTAGGCAGAGATTGGCAACGTAACCAGTAATAACGTTCTGAGAGCAGTGTGTAAACTTAAGTGTTTAGGCAGCTAATCTAACTAGTTGTAAAAATAAAGGCAATCTTCCTAACAGTTCATTAGTAATTTTAAAGGAATCTGAGACTGGAATCACATTTGGTTAAAACCTAAATTTCACGATGAATATAAACTACATAATTCCCCATAACTAGTGTGCTGTACTGGTCTAAGCTATGCATTAGCTCTGCCTGTGAGACTTTCCTGGGTCAGTTTTTGATAGCTATATGCACCCCCATACCCAACCTGTGGGTATGTTTTGAAATTTGACAGTTTTGGCATTGCGTCAGTGCTCTTGCCATTTAAAAAATGGCAAGCAACATACAAATATATCACTTAATCGGTATCATTTAGACTTCATTAAATTGTCAGTGTCCTTCAGTCAAGAATGCCTTTAGTGTACATTTAGTTTGGTCTACATCTGATGCTTCAAAATCCCAAATATATTTGTAACCCAGCCGAAGGCGGGCATTAGTAACATCCAGGAGCTCTGATTTTGTTGGTGGAGGTAGACATTCGTTAAACTCCATCAAAATGTATGATAATGGTATGAAGAGTGTCTGGACCCCCCTGTACTTAGGAAGATCGTGACGTTGTAGTGAGTGTACGTGGAGGGTGAATAGGAGTAAACAACTCCTTCCACTACCAGGTGGTGACCTTTACTTTGGAAAATGTTTGTTCTTTAGTGAAATTAACTCGTGAAGAGATTGTTGATAAATACGTTCACCATAGATATGAAGTTCTACAACATGGTAATGCTTTAAGTGGCGTTCAGAGCCTAATGGAGCAGCATTCCCACATAAAGCTTTCTGGGACTGACTCATAACCAGCCTAGCCGGCCATGTGGAGAGCATCTGATGGGTGGGTGGGTGGGGTAGATGGGGGTTGGGGGCTTGCTTTTTCCATCCCTTCTTCACCACCTGGTAACTACAGCTTTAAAAGTAAGAATGAAAAGTTTCAGAACGAATCGCGATTTAGGAATAATGGTTCAGGAAATGGAAATAAAATATTGGCCCACTTGTATTTGTTTTGTGTAATTATGTTTGGGGGCAGGACGCACCTTGGGCCGGGACCTGCCTTGACTGGCAACTATTTGCCTAGTGTTTTTATTAAGTTTTTAACATTAGATATACATGTAATATATCTGGGACCGGTCTAGTCTCCCTACTCCCGCATCCCGGCCTGGGGCCAAACTTTTCTGGTGGCTGCCTAATCAACCATGCTGTTGCTGATATAGGCCTACTGGCCTATAACATTGTCTATCTGATACTTGCATGTAGTGATTTTCACTTTAATTTCTGTTGGTAATGTTGATTAGGCCCTAATTTAAATTGAAAATAGGGGTAGTTAAGTACACTAGTAATTAATGAGCTTTTGTTAGCATGTCTGTTTGACGTGGTTCTTTGACCCTTGTTTATCTTGATCCGCTCAATGATTAAGCAACCACTGCCATGGCGGTACGGCGTTTCCGCCACATTGAGCACGAAGCCTTTTATAGTCTCGTACAATCCTCTGGCGTGAAGGGTAAAATTTGCAAGGTTATACCAAGGATAAAAGATTTAAATTTAGCTTAAGAGGTAAAGGCTAGCTCCGTTGTACCTGCATCTGATAAATGCCAGGCTGTCAGGTGGCTAGTTTTTGTATCGCCAGCCCCTGGGTACGGGTAATGACACTAGGACAATATACCTTTGATGGTTACTTGTCTGCTGCTGATGCTTTCCACGTTATATTTTTTGTGACTGATTTTCGTGTATTGATTGCTTAACTTGTGTGAACATCTTGGAAGCGGTTTGATTCATTCCAGCTGAAGCGGTTGTAATCTCAAGGTCGTCTCGAATCCTCACGTGAAATGCAGGAAAGAGGCTGAGTAATACCTTTTTTTTTTTGCTAGTGATAATGTTAGACCTGAGGCTTTCACTTTATACTTGGTGAGTTGGCATTTCGTGTTGTGGAGACTGGGACTTAACGTTGATTGGAGGGTGTGGGTGGGGCGTTACTGGTTCAGTGTTAGTTGTTTGGCGATGAGGTAAGGAGTTTGTGTAAGATTGTTTTATTGGTGGATGAGTGTCCAGTGTTTTGAGTGAGGGAGGAGATTGTGATGATTCTCCAACCCTGCCCTCTCACTTGAGAGGAGGGGATTAATAAAAGAGCATCTTATTCTTCATTAGGGTTCGGGGACAATCAAGCTATACAGAAAGGAGCAAATGCACCTGTTATTTTATCAGTGGTTTGTATTCACTTTTCAGTTAGGTAATTACGTAACTGGGGAAAGTGAATACTAAGTTGGGAAGCATTCAAGTTAGTGGCGAAGGGATTTCTCGGAAACAGAAGGGAAGGCAACTATGAAGAATTGGTGGAAAACCTCAAGGCTTACAAGAACATGGAATGTAACATGTCAAAAAAAATCGTATTTTGGACTCTTAACTTCTTTCCAGCGAACAAATTCTGCCATATAGATGGTTAAGGAGATTATGAATTCATTCTTGGATTATGTAGTGAAACTTAATTGTTCACACGCGAAAGGATTTTTGTCAGCTAGGAAAATGTACGACTCCTTGATAAGAATTGGTGACACCAGAGGGTCTATAAGCAAGACTTCATTGAGGTTAAATATTTTTTAAGATCTTCGTCAGGGATGTAGCTTAGTAGAACATGTAAAGAGACTTGCTCACACATACATCCTGCCTCGTTAGATACTTTAGATTTTGAGGTTTCCAATTGAAATGTTATTGATTTTATGTAGGATTTAACCCAGGGTAACAGTGTACCGAGACCACTTCTCAAGTTTAAACTTGAGACTTAAATAAAAACATTAGCTCAGTGTTAGTATGTTCAGTGGTGAAGTAATACTTCACCACATTACATTTTCTCCCCAACTTATTCCTTTTAACCATGAAATCTTAAAACTGCCTTGACAAATTCGCCTTTCCCCTCTCCACCACCCCTTATTGTTCCTCATGGTTCTTATTTGTAGATAATGCCAGCAGGCATCTAGAAATGGAGTGCATGCAAGGAAGTTGATGTGGCCGGGAGGTAAGGGGGGAGAATGTTGGTTAGGACATTGGGATGGGGGGGATAGTGTTTTGTTGACTGGCGGGGGAAGGGGGGGAGACCGGTGAGGTTAGAGGTGGTGTTTCTTGGGGCACTGGGTGGGGGGGAATGGGTTAGTGTAATAGGAAGGGAGTTTTATAATAATGGGTGGAGGGTTGGCATGGAAATGGTATGCTTGAAGGGAGGCTGGCTTGGTAATGTAGGTGACCAACCCGTCCTCAGCTTAGTATGTTAGTGTTTAACCTGAGTGATTCCCAACATCTGTGTTCAAATTTACATTGCAAATACTGTTAAGTTGGGTAAAGGTATATAATCATATGACATGTCGCTCGTGGCTAGAATTGGGGTAACGTCGGGGATGTTGTAAATACTACTGGATTGAGAACTATCAAGAAGCATATAGTGGTTATATATACGTATAATGAATGTAAGTACCTTGTTAGCCTTTCATGTTCATGGATTTATATCTGGTATACTGGTTGGTATGTTTGGTTAGATGGACTACTAACTGTTAGGATGAGTAGGCAGACTACTGGGGACTAGATTTTCTTATTGAGGGATGGGTGCTGGAGGGAGGTGGGTGGGTAGGCAGGCTGGCTGGTGCAACTTTACTGTCAAGGTTATGTTAGGTTCTTTTCCTGCTATATTGCTGTCTTCGCTGCTACCAGGTTCAACAGTATCACTAGTTTTGAACGTTCATTGCACCTTTTAAGTTAATTAAATCGCTAAAATTAATAAAAAATAGTTATCTACTAAATCCTTTTTAACTTCATTGAAAAAAACTAGTAATAGATTTTAGGAGTCTTAAATTATAACACGAACATCTGTTTTTAAAAAGTAGATTATCCAACCTTTAATATCTTCCTGTCAGTTTTCTTTTATGGAAGTAATATGGCAGGGTCTGTTGCACTTCATAATAAATATATAAAAAAAACGTTAAATTAATTCGTTAGTATATTTTTTTCAATTTTAATCTGTGCTGCCTAAAGTAATTTTTATGCACTCGGGTATTAAATAAGGCTCATAGGAATGCTCTCCGGGGAAATGTTTATTTTTTTAATAGTAAACTTTATTAAAACTAACAAGAAATAGTTGAAACTGGCTGGGAGGATCTGAACAGATCCAGTAGTCGAGGGGTGTTTGACCGAGGTAAGTTTTTGTGAGTATACTAAGTTGATGCTGTCGTCTCCACCTTCATCCTTAGCTGCCCCTTTTTCATAGGTGTCCCATCACCCTCAATGTGCTATTTTAATCCTTGAATATATCTGCTCAAGCTAGCAGATTAAATTACTTGCAAACAGCCTGGTTGCTCAGGCAAACACTAGACTAAGCCTGGTGCAGGGTAGGGCTGCGGGAGTAGGCACTCTCTCGAAACCCTTCTGAGGTATAAGTATGTATGCAACCCTCACTGGTGAAATGACGGGAATACTCTTAAACTTCATTACCACGAACTTCATAGAATAGGCGCGCACTAAAGATGTACCTAATTTTAATAAAAAAGTGCTTGTTTTTCCACCCACCAGTGTAAAACTGATAGTCCTGGTACCTATCTAATAGTTCCTACATTTTAAAAGTTCGTCTCCTAGCTCCCAACTTACTCCTTCCCCATCTGCCACCCGGCAACCCGAAATCAACACCGAAATAGTTACGTATGACAAGACTGCAGACGGTGCAAAATACCTCTTAACCCTTTACCAGGCCAGGTGTGCCTCATATTTGATTCTGCCATAGAGGGTATTTAAGAGGCGCCTAAAATAAATAAACTTGACAAATGAACACAAATAAATATGTCTTAGAATTGTTTATATTATCAGAATATAGGTTGCAAATGTTGCAGTGTCTCAAATTTGATGCGTGGCCTGGTAAAGGGTTAAAAAGCAGGGGCGCGACTAGTACACTGAAAACTCGATATGTCAGAGGTCCCTGACTACGTAGTACGTATCTCCATTCATACGGGGAATTACTAACAACTTTTGGCGGTCTTCAAGAGGGAACTGGACAAGTTCCTCAAAGCAGTGCCTGACCAGGGGGGACTGGTTCATATGTTGGACTGCGTTAGGCCAGCAGTAAGTCTGGTTGCTCAGACCCTAGTCCTCCAGACTTGGTCTAAGACCGGGCCACGGGGGCATTGACCTCCGGAAACGTCTAAGGTAACTCTTTCTCTTCTGAAGCAGGAAGATTCCCCATTCATTAAATTTGGCTGGACTTGTAGCCTGCGACTTGTAACGTGTTAAGGATGTTTGAATTTGATTAGTGGACCTTTGCTTTTTTTATATAGTAATTATAATACGTGTTACGAATATTGTCATGATCACACCCAACTGATTATGTATAGAAAATTGTTAGAAAATCAACATTTGTTTGAAATGGTTGAAAACCCTTAATTACCCAAGTAGTGTCGTGACTTTAAAATAGCTTTTCTGTTTTGCACTTGCGTGTTTGTGATGGCTGAGTTAACCTGGTTAAACAGGCAGTAACCAACGAAGCCTGATTAGCGGGGCGGTTGTGCATACATTGGACGGTGGGCACTAACAGCTTGATCGGTCAGGCCAGTAACCAGGAGGCTTGGTCTGGGACCGGGCCGCGCGGGCGATGACCTTGAAAGTGACTCCAGATAAGGCGGGTTTCAAGGGTAGAAAATTCCCTCTAAACAGGTCAGTTATATATAAATATACTAGTACGAGTGAAGTTAAGACTAGGCAAGAAACTCGTAATATTTGAACAGGTGTCGGATGGGGTGGTGGGTGATGCCACGCCCAAACATAAATCAATATGATCAGTCATGTGTGCTGCTGGATGCTAGTTTTCTCGTGCTGCTGGATGCTAGTTTTCTCGTGCTGCAGGTCTACTGTGGTGGGATTTGAAAACACTTGGCAAGTGGTGTGCAGTGTAGAAAACTATTTGGTGCATTAGTTGGGCAGGTCAAGCGAATGATCAAGGGGTCTGGAGAACAGTACCTAAGTGCAGTACATCATGCTAAACTAAAGACTAGATTGTTAGGGAACTAGAAACTAGCCAGTAATTTGGTCATAGAAGAGGCGGTTAATAAGAGGTGTTGCCAGGGATAGAACTGTAAACGTCACAGGTGTGCCACGCGCATGTATTTATTTTTATGAATTGCATTATTGGCGCTATTATTAGTACTGGGATCATCGCTCCTCTGCCCAGCCTCAGACTAGACCTAAATATGAGAAATCCCAAAGGATGAGCAATCGTGCTAAGTGCAGAACACTTAAAAAGATTTAGTACCTGTCTGTGGCTGCTGTGTGCCAGCTTCCATGACTGAAATAATTTCAGTTAGCGGGGACGAAGTTAACGTGATATCACTGTCGATTAGATTAAGGCCTTGACAATAAGGACTAGTAATTTTATATTTTCAGAACGGCTGATTAGATGCAGGTGCCACTTCCATAACCTTATTCGGCAGTCTGCTGTAAAGTGACATGACTGCATTTGCTCCTAAACCCATATTTCTCTTCAGATTAGTTACTTTTTAATCACTTTGAAACACTAGTTTTAAGTTTGTTCTGGGCCGTTTAATTAGCAATTACCTTTAAACTATATCCTCTCAAGGAAGGTAATTGACAAGTGACCTCAGTATTAATAGCTTCTCATAAACTAAGCATCCCTGAAAAGTACACAGTTAACCATGAAGTCTGGCTTGTCACAGCCTCGCAATCCATTCAGGTATTACCTTGCTCACGTGGAAACTTGTCAAATCCCATGGATGCCTCGTCAGTTGGATGTTAAGGTTTTTACCTGAATACAGTGAGGTGCATATTTTAACTGCTTGCAGCTCCGGCCTGGCGCTATTAGTGAGTTTTTGTAATTAGTCATTTTCAGGACTACTTTTACTCTTTAGTGACTTGATAGGATTTCTAACAAATTGATTGCTAATACTTTTAATTTGTGTACTGGAAAGTGCTGATTTTTGGGAGTGTATTTGTGTGGGTGTGGGTTCGCATGTAAGTGATGTGCAACGTGCTGGGTAGGTATGTACTTGTAGTTAAGTGCGAGGTAAATAAATCTAAAGTGTAATGGAGGCTGTAGACTTCTTATTTTACTAATGCATAAACCGTGCTGGGAAGGATTGAAATAATTCACGGAAATCTTTACATTAAATACATAATTGACAGCCATGAATGTAGATAAGCATTAAGCTAAATCACTTCTTGAAGCATTACTTTTTCATTGAATAATTTTTACTAATGTCCCAGGAGGAGGATGCATTCTGAGGATACCTCATAAGTTAGTCTAATTAGGGTGCAAATTTGACATTTTACTTAGTTACAAATGAACTTGGAATCGTTGAATTCCAGTAAATTACTGGAGAATGCCTTTTCTGACTGGCTTCAAATTTTTACCATGGATGGGCTTTATTAAAATAAAGCTAGTCACCCACTTTGAGGTGTATAAATTTAAATTTGCCAATTTTAATTAAATATTTTCCTATGCAATAACTAAAGCATGCCTCTTATGGTTGGATTCTTTAACTGGAAGTATTTTTGTATCTTGGTATGTGTAGGTGTCATTTTACCTATTTTTTTGCAAATTTTGGATTTAGTTTGGATTTCAGTTCAGCTTTAAACTTTGTGTCGATGTTTTGCTCAAACCAACCAATCTTGTGTAAATTATGTACCAATTTTAATCAAAATGGTTGTGAAATAATTAAATGTCTCCTGGGTAGAAAAAAGTCAGCGTTTGACCATTTGGTTATCCTATGTTAAATCGTGTTCCTTTGTCTACCTCTGTTCCCTGAAGACCATTGTTAAAATTTTATGCACTCTAAGCTTTCATAAAACTTGTTTACTTGCTTACTGTACTTTCTTAAAAGCTGATCAGTCTTGCCTAGAGAAAAGTTTGGATTAATTTTGACCTGGGTATGGGTTTATTGCTCCCTCTGAATATAATTGTAAATGAGAGATTACCTGTGCCTTCTCGGTTGCCCTGGTGGCAGGTGTAGCTTGCATAGGCAGGGGATAGCATGACGCAGAGCACGTCTCTATTGTTGCACTAGTGAAGACATGGCTTGTTGGATGCACGGTTGAGGCTGTGCACGATTACTGTTACCATTGTGCGTCAACTAATCTGGCTTTGTCACAGACAAGCTCAATTTTGTGAAATTAAATAACTCGTGTATAAATACCTGTTAGTGTTAGGCACAAAGGAATTTCACTTACCCATAAGTGGCTATAGTTTCTTCTATTCTAATAGATAAGGTATCTATAGATACGTGAATTATAATTCACAACTGCTTGGCGAAAGTGGCAAATGGAAAAAAATAAAATGCGTTAAAAAGATCACATGAGCATTGAACATATACCATCATTGTTCATGGGCGTGTTTCGCGTCGTGACAATTGTAATGTCATCTTGGCAAATGAAGTTTCATTTTTGTTCAGGATTGAATGTTGTGGCAACAATAGAGGCGTTTCGTCCATTATATTTCCTAGCCTAAACGTTCGTGCTAGACTAAAAGCAGAGGTAGGTAATTTGGGGAAGAGGTTTAGTTGCTGAATCTAGTCGTGGGCAGTTTTTAGTTTCTAAATCCATAGAGCAGCAAAGATATTTATCGTTCGTATTACTCTTACGGTCGCTGGTTTAAAAAGACGCGTGAGCAAATACTAAGACCTTTATTAGGAAGTCTTTCGGTCCTGGGACCTTGATAAAGGTCCCAGGACAAACTTTTTATAACGTCCTAATGTTTCGGTATAAATTACCATGGTTTATACCATTGCGGTCGCTGTATGAGAGAAAGGTATCACAGTATTGCATACTTTCCCAAGCACACATTAGGGGGATTACCAATAAACCCCTGGCTGTCTTCAAGAAGGCACTGGACAGGCACCTGAAGTCAGTACCTGACCAACCGGGCTGTGGTTCGTAAGTCAGTTTGCGTGCGGCCGACAGTAACAGCCTTGATCAGACCCTGATCCACCATGAGGCCTGGTCTCAGACCTGGCCGCAGGGGCGTTGACCCCCGAAACACTCTCCAGGTATCTCGCTGTATTAAGTTTCTAATACATTTCAATAGCTAGCATTGAAGATTTGAAGCTAATCGGATTTGTATTCGCAAATCACAATTTCTTCAATTAAAATGGCAAGTTAGGACATCACCTTTGATATACCTTTGAAGCGTTTCGAGTTTCACTACTCTCGGAGTCCGGCCAAAAATTTACAGCACAAAAATTAGCCAAAAAAGTTTTGAAGATGAACTGACGAATCACTGATCTCAGACCAATATCCTGAAATACACCAGAACATTGAAGCCAATCCTAATTTGCTTTATCAAGTTCTTTGAAGGATGAAATCAGTTGGATGAGGCTCTCGGAAATTAGCATAGAAAAACCAATCATGTCGAAATTATTTTCGGGAATGGTCTGTATAAAATTGAGCAGAGCACATGTCAACTGTTCCACGAACTTCACCTAGTAATAGTTGACCAGCTTTTGAAATTTGATGCCGAATTGGACGAGACATTTTGAAGTTATAAATAAAAGCCTTAATGGGATTGGAAAAGTGTAGCCAGCAGATGGGCGGCTCTGGCATGCTGTGCAGTGTGCAGGGATTCATTTAACTTTCGAAATTTAAAAACTATAAAACTGCGAGCTTTTAATATTTCACTTTTTTTTATGCAGTTCTAAATTTCATAATTCTCTAATCTTGTAAGAAAAAAAGATTCAATTTTTTTTTTAAATTTCAAAGATTCGAAGTTTAAAATATTGCTTTGACAAATTTGCCCCTACACAAACAAATCTGAATGGGTACTAGGTGTGGGTGGGTGGGAGTTGGACCTGTCTAGGTCCAGCTTGTGCTAGTATGTCTGATGCCGTGCTCCTTCCTTAAGGATGTGACCTGACTGTAGCTGTGAGATGCATCACCCATCAAATATTGAAACCATTCAGAGAGTTAGATGCACATTTTGATTGTTCTTGAACCGGAGTCCAAATTTTACACAAAATGGTCAGATCTGCACCTACCCACTTTGACATTCACTCTCCGTCGTCGAATTAAGTCATCTTTTTTGAGCGTTTGAAACTACTCTGCTCAGGGTTTTGTAAGTTATTCAAGCCATTCCAGGATGCTGGGATGTGTTAAACTACTTTGGTCATATGGCGGCTGAATATGCCAGTTCCTACAGTGTTTCCCGTCATCGTACTCTCTCAAATTTTGAAGCATATTAGATGAAACATTCTCGAGTTGGGCGAAATAAAATGGAAGAGCAAGAGGAGGAAGAAAAAAATCTGGCCAACGCTTAGTCCCCCTTCGGGGGATACCTAATAACTTTGATTATAATAATTTGGTCTTCATTACTGTTCCTTCACTTGTAATCATCTTAATCGTACAGTTGCGAGAAGTTAGCAACCGATGAAGTTGATTAGGGGAAGCTGAAGCGCAAGGGCTTGAGATAATTAACCTGTTGCATGTCTAGGTTCTTAACATAGCTGTAGGTTGCACAAGCTACTTAGTCACTTTGAGAGAGACTTGACATTCAATACTAATGCTTCATTTAAAAGCCTAAAACAGGGTCTAAAAATATTTTATTAGTTCTTAACTAGTCTGTACTGAAGAAATGTTATGTTTATATTGCAAATTCAAGAGCCAGCTTTACAAGTATTGATTCAGCTGATTCTAGTATGATTTTTCTAAAGTCCTTTTTTGTAAGATTTTAAAACTCGGTTAGGAAGGTATAGTTGTGCCGAGAAGCTGTCCTCACGTGTTGGAAATGTTGGTGTCGACGGCATGGCGACACTAGCAGCACTGATCAATACTTCAACTGCACCACGTATGGACTTAGTCCATTGGCCTGTAAAACATCTGTTTCGTATGCTGGCTGATACCTTCATACCCTCATCTCTGCATATATAATATGTACCTTAACATTGTTGGCCTACAATCTGCAGTATTCTCAGCCGTCCTGTCTGGACCCTTACAGGTGCTTGACCCCCCGCCTGCATGGCCTTGACACCCTCTTTCCCTTTTACCTGTATCCCCCGCTTTGCATCAGGTTATTTTTTCCATGGCAACATAATTTCACTGTAAAAACTTCTGAGAAGAGCTAAAACCATAAGGGTCATTAAACTCCTTGAGATTGGGAGGCGATCTGGTATACACAAATTCTTTACACTACGTGCCTTTGCAGGTAGATTGTGAATGTTAATTTTTTTCAGCGAGGTGATACTAGCCTAATGTGAGACTTAAGTGAGGCTACAGAAGAGTGTAAAGATTAGCCTTTTTTGTTTGCATTTGGTAATGAGGAAGATCTAAATAGGAAGTGTTATGCCACCTGGGGAATGCGTGGCACTGTTTTGATTCGAGGAAGCTGAGGGTGGCTTAAATTCCTTGGTTTAGAGCCTACTCAGCCATAAAGGCAGTCCCCCCCCTTTTTTTTTTTAGGGAAGCTTGTATGCAGAAATTTAAGACTACTTACCACAGTCTAGAAAGCATTTTCAGCAGTTTTTCTCCTACCAATGATTATAAATGTAACTATTTGTATTCGGGACTGAAATTACTTAACAAAGCACGTCTGCTTTTTTCAGAATTCCCTAATTAAGTTCATAGATATTTTTAAATTCCTAACTAGTTTGGACAACATCCCTTCAATCCCAGATTAGAACACTCCATTTAGTCTGATCGCGTTCTTTTTAACGCTGTTTGCCTGACGACTTTAGAAAATGCCTGGCATATTTCAGTGGATGGTGTGCGACTGGCTGAAACACACTAGCTTTGTTACCAACGTTGTGAACTTTATAATCACTGGGGTAACTGTAGGGATATCGGGAATTTTGGATTTTTTTTTTATTTTAAAGAATTTAATTGATGCAGTATATTCTAACTTTTGTGCTTAAATGTGAATGGTGTTATGATTTTTCAAGTTGGTGTTGACTTGGGAATTTAACTTATTAGCTTGCACACTACCCAAGCTTTAGATCAATCTTGCTATAGTGATAAGACTGATAACTGTTACAATTTGCTTTAAAGTATTTTATATAGTTATATTACGAACTAACTCTTTTAATGTACGCAAATAAAATTTAAAATTGCTTCTATTGAAATTACCACTTTCCTGCTTCCTCAGTTTACTTGTTAAAACGTTAATATGAAGTCTTTACATATGTTTACAATGCAAGCAAGACATCACCTGTGAAATACTAGCTGCTGGCTCAGTTACTCTAGGATTGAGCGTGGGAGGGACGGCAGATGACAAAAATCTCGAATAGTCTTGCTCCCGTCTGATCAAAACTGTTCCTACCGGCGGCCCATTAGCTCACATATGCAGCACAGCCTTGTTGATCCAGCATTCACCGGAGGAATTTTCGTTTCCTCTTAAAGGAAACTTGACAAGAGTTAACTGTCAAAGGTTATGGTAATTGCAGACAATCTCTTGGCTTTAATTATTAAAGAAGGAAATTTACACATTTCTGTTAATTATGATCAGTCAGTTAGGTAATGCAGTCTTCTAGATACACCACCTTTAGCTGCCCAATAATTAATGCTTGCCAGTTGAAACTGCAACAGCATGAAACACTAATTTTCTTCACTCATATTTAGGAATTTTAGACTATATTGATACCAGAAAATTCTACCTTTCAAGTGTACGCTAAATGACGTTGACCATACAGTGTACAATGGTTGTAAAATTAGAAAATTTGTGTTTATTCTTGGTACAGGTAGTTGCATATTAATTCATTAGAATAATACACTGCAGTACCTTACTCTTCCTTCCCCTCCATATTTGACCAGGCCTACAGTTATGAATGATTGTGTACCCAGGTAACACAAATGTTTGTCATACTTGAGCAAGGCTTCCTTAAGAATAAGCAGCTTTTATCATTTCTATATGACCCCTGCGGGTTTAGCGCTGTTTTGATAGAATTTAAAGAATTAGGAGTGCTATGAGGTCATCAGTGTTTACCCAGGGATCTAACGTAACTGAATATTGATACATTCTTGATGTTCAGAAAGGGTATATTTTTCCGTGTAATGCATTTATTTTCAAAATAATATTTGATTAAGACAGATTTAGAGGAGTTAGTATCCCCATTCACGGTTAAGTTAGGTAATTTGGCAGGAAATAGGGCAAGTTTCCTGACGCAAATCTTAGTTATGTGATGACCTGCAGCTAGAGGTTTTGGTCATCTGTCAAGAGGCCTTCCGCTGGCTTACTCCTCCACCCCCTTTAAAAATTGATTATAATTACAACCATTACATTTCATGAACCATGAAGGAGGACATGTAGAAGGAAGATAAGTTGGGGGTATCAGCAACTCAGTAAAAGAAATGGTGAGAAATATAATTAACTAGTATATCTAAAATTAATGAAAATGTACAAAATTATGATAGTCTTCTCATATAAATCTAAACTGCATTTAGAGATACTTAGTAAGCTAATAAGTAATTTGAGGTAGCACAAATTCCTGAAAGTTGTAGAATAAAAATTGAGCACAACGGAAAGTAATCAAAAATAATCGCTAAAACCACAAGGGTCATTAACAGAATAGTTTATTTCAGTATATAATGTTAGTGTGACATTTGGGTGTACAAGTCGATATCTTTTCTATGAAGAGTATTTCGGGCAAAAGGTAAAATTGTACTCGCCTAGTTGTGGTTGCAGGGGTAGTCATAGCTCCTGGCCCTGCCTCTTCACTGGCCTCTACAGTAAGAGATATATACAGAACTTAAGGACCACTATGAAAGTAATAATTTAACAAAAAAAAATCCATAGTATTGCATGTATAATTAGATGTAAAATATATGAAATGTGAAAATAGCTGAGAAGATCGTGATTTTGTATGATAAAAAAATCCAGAAAATGGAAACTACGTTTTCTTTTACTGGTTATAGAGTACGGTTCATGATAGGGGATACTAGCTCAATCACGAGCGATGTACGTATATTAAACTCACCTTGGTAGTCCCACTTAGTATGTTATCACTACTCCATTTACTGGCTACCATAAACAAAATATTAAGCGACGTGCCCACAATTCAGACAAATTTTTAGTAGTAAATAAATTATTGTAATGTTGCAAGAGGTACGCTTTACAACTCATAATTGGAAACTCTTACCATTTATGTAGAAACTAACCTAATGTAGTCAATGAATTATTACTATTGGGGTCCTTATATTACGTTTTGGTTATATAGACTGCTTATCATAATGGTACAAATAGTTTTATTCTATTTTTATAACTTTTTTAATAGTGTTTTACAGATTTCATTGCCGGGAGGGTTTAGTTTTATGGGTACGTATATATATTTTAAGGGCGTTTGGCTTAGCTTTTCCGCATAATGACTAGTTCCCCCAGTCTGTTACTTTGTAGCTAAAATATTTAGGCTAAACCAAATACTTTAATAATTGAAGTGTAAAGTATACTATATTTTATACGCAAAATATTTTTATCAAAGAATTCTAACGTGATATATTCATTATATACCGGCTTATGTATCTAATACCGTATGGTATAAAATTTAATTCTGTATATATTATATAAAGATATATATAGATATTATATATAGAGGTCTGAGCTGTGCTCAACCTCTACAACAATTGTCATCAAAGATTTGTTAAGTTATACCATGAATTAAGGAAAGCTCTAGACTTCACCTTACGAAACAAAGCAAATGTGATAGTAATTATGGACAAGGTAGATTATAGTGGAAAAATAAACATGTTATTAGAAGACTGGGGAACTTAGGTGCCCTTTAAAGGAGATACCTTCGTGCCAGCGAAAAGCTAAAATTTCCAACATGTTTTGAGCGCTGAATAATATATTTCTTCTTGAGCTTTTAAAAAACCTTACTGAGCCTCTTATTTTGTTGCAAGAATAATGATCATGTTCAAGTTTGTATAAGTACATGGAAAAATATAAATTCACATAGATTTCTTTTGTTTAAAAATATTTAAACAAAATGTAGTAGTGAACAGGGCAAGATCCAGCATCAGCGAGGTCAAAAGCTCAGTGCCCCAAGGCACTGTCCTGGCACCTCTGCTGTTTCTCATCCTCATAGCAGACATAGATAAAAACACCCAGCACACTTTTGTATCATCATTTGCAGAGGACACTAAAATAAGCATGAAAGTCACTACGGTAGAGGACACTGAAAAATTACAGGAGGACATAAGTAGGGTCTTCCAATGGGCAGTGGAGAACAACATGACGTTCAATGGTGATAAGTTTCAGCTGCTTAGGTATGGAAAAAATGAAGAACTCAAAAGGAACACTATATACAAAACGCAAGAGGGTCACCACATAGAACGAAAGGAACACGTAAAGGACTTGGGAATAATTATGTCTGCTGATCTGTCGTTTAAAGACCATAACAAGACAAAGATCACAACAGCCAGGATGATGACGGGGTGGGTATTGAGAACTTTCAAAACAAGGGAAATAATGCCGATGGTGACACTATTCAAATCGCTAGTGCTCCCTCACTTAGAATACTGCTCAGTGCTGACGGCCCCGTTCAGGGCAGGAGAAATAGCAGAGCTGGAACAAATCCAGAGATCGTTTACGGCTCACATTGAGCCATTGAAACATCTAAATTATTGGGAACGCCTTCAAGTCTTGAACATGTACTCATTGGAGCGGAGGAGAGAGAGATACATGATAATATATACATGGAAAGTACTTGAGGGCCTGGTCCCAAATCTGCACACTGCCATAACAACATACTGGAGTGAGAGATATGGGAGAAAGTGTAAAATAAACCCAGTGAGGAGCAGGGGTGCGGTGGGGACAATACGGGAGCACTGTATTAACATCCGGGGTCCCAGACTATTCAACATCTTACCAGAAGATATCCGAAACACGGCTGGAACCAAGAGGAAACTGGACAAATATCTTCACCAGGTGCCAGATCAACCAGGCTGTGATGGATATGTGGGGCAGCGGGCCTCCAGCAGCAACAGCCTGGTTGACCAGGCAAGCACCAGACGAGCCTGGCCCATGGCCGGGCTCAGAGAGTAGATACTCTCGAAACTCTTCAAAGGTATATCAAAGGTAGGTATATCAAAGGCATTGAAATTATCCTCTCCTTGAATCGAAACTTAATGCTTCCAGATCACTTAATCCGCATGCGCTGTATGACCCTTCGCTTAGTTCGATGTTCTTAGAATGCTCTTATTTTGGTGTCCACAGGTGATACGTATGAATCAGCACATGACGGCTAATACTACCTTAAAGATTAGCAGTAAGAAATGACAGGTAAAATAGTTTTCTTCCTTGAATGACCAAAGATGTATAGATGTAACGTTTGTAAGACTGAACCCCTCAAGGAAGGTTCCTTGTTGCTGGTGAGGGGCTCTTGATCTAGGGAATTGGATCTGTGCTCCAGTTTCCTAAATTAAGCCTGAATACCTTCCATCCCCCCCCACAGGTACTGTATAATCCTACGGGTTTAGCGCTTCCCCCTTGATTATAATAATAATAGTAAGACTGAAAATGCCGTAACGTCTGGGTTTTTGAAGTGAAAGAGTAAGATTTTAGACAAAATTAAAAGCAAAATCCCACATTTTGCCTTAATCCCAGAGTAAATGAGGAGGAAGGCTGTTGGCTAGCAATTCACTAACATAGTCCTGGGGCGTAGATGTATCTTTTCAAGATTGGACTGACTACATACTCAAGGCTGAGGGACTGATTACCTCAAACTACTACTGCTCTTCACGATTCTCCTTGGTATGGACTAATGAGCCACTGTGTGGCGAAACGTTTCCTCAATAAAGATACCAAAGTGTTGCATATGTCTAATTTTTCATAGTTCCCACCCCTAGCCTTGCATAAAGTATAGCTAACTAGTTTCTACATAAAACTCTACGTTCTTGGCGAGTTAAATACTACTGACAAACGTTAATGGTAGTTATTAGCCCTGGCAAATGACCTGGTACCTTGTTACACAACTTGTAAGGTTAGTGGAGTCTTATTGCTATTTAATGTTCATAAAAGTAGAGCCTGAAGGTGCTGTCGACATCGTGAAATAGCCTTGGTGGGTGGCCTTCCTGCCTCTGGCTATGATATTTAATTTTGCTTTTTGTACTCTTCCCTTCACGTGTAAATTCGACACCGACGGGAAATGACTAAGCACCTGCCTGCTTAACAAAAGCGTTCGAAGTAACTTTGTTCTTTTGTTTCACATTCCTTAGGTCCTCATGACTCGTAATCGTTTCACGACACTTGCTGAGAGTTTAATCCCCACCCGTACCGTGGTTTGGTTTCCTTAGGTCCTTAGTGGGGCAAGTGTGAGCAGATAGCGGCATAGTCAGTGTGTTGTCCTTGACTCTGATACCTTGACACAAATTTCTTGTCATGGTAAATTAGGCATTTTCTAATTAAACTCCAACGGTGGTAATTAGGCACCAGGGTCGAGACAAGGTGTCAGGCCATTGATTATCCTGGGCTTTAAGGCCTATGTTATGAGACTCCGCCTGTGAAAAGGATTTTCTGGCCCGGTTGAAAATCTCTTAGAGTGGAATTAGAGCAAAGTTTGGTGCATCAGAAGGGACAGTGGGTGGTAGGGCCAAGTGCCCAAGGCAGCATCACCAGCCCCACTATTGATTTTTGTGAAGAGCTTGACGACGCGCCGGATGGTCAGCCAAGCAGTGATACTTAAGAGGGGGAATTAGTTTTCCCTCCCGGGTAAGGTGGGGTTGGAGTGAATAAAAGACCTTCATAGTCATACTAGTAAGTTAAATTACGCAATTAGAAATTAGCTTTTACTGCTATGTTTTAAATTTAATAAAGAATTGAGACGAGAGGTGGTTTCGGAATTGCGATGTTTATCAACTAGGGTATGATGGATGTGGACTGACGGGCCGCCAACAGCTACAGCCTAGTTAAGCAGGCAATCAGCGTGGAGGCTTGGCCCCTAGACTGGTTTGCGAGAGGGGAAAACTCTTGTAACATATCACAGGTAAACTTTCAGCTGTGTGCTACTCTGAGAGGTAGCTTGTTTTAACTATGTAATGGTTGCCCTGTCATTACACGGGACGGGTTTCTTACATCAGACAGTGAAATATGTCGTACATTGGACTACGTGCGGCCAGCAGTAACAGCCTGGTTGATCAGGCCCTGAGCCACCAAGAGGCCTGGTCATGGACCGGGCCGCGGGGGCGTTGACCCCCGGAATACCCTCCAGGTAGCCTGACCTGAGGGTCAGGTGACGGTTGGCAAACTGAGTATTGGAGGGATTGGACCTATCTTCGGAGGAAGAATTGTTGCGAAGTTAAGCTCGTTCTGGGAATATTGTAATAAGGTGGGGAAACCCGGCCTTGGGATGGTTTATAGTGTACGTGTCTAGTTTTTTTTTTCAGTCCTTAAATTTGAGGCCCACAGGATGTCTTTCACCGATGGTCGAGTTTGGGAAACTCTGGCATTCTTTACTTGGCGATCTCGCCAGTGATTAAGA
This sequence comes from Cherax destructor, assembly GCA_009830355.1. Classification (NCBI taxonomy): domain Eukaryota; kingdom Metazoa; phylum Arthropoda; class Malacostraca; order Decapoda; family Parastacidae; genus Cherax; species Cherax destructor. The sequence goes on from WNWK01000530.1 coordinate 419,098, forward strand.
CAGTCTATTGCAAATGTTATGATTCGTAATATGCCGTGTAGTGGTTTCCGTGTGAAACCTGACTATATATATTGTTTCGGAAAATTTTAAATTAGTTCGTACTTGACCCTTTTTATCATTTGAACATGTTGAAAGCCTGTTAAACAGTGTTCAGTATAAAACTTAATCACCAACTAGATTTAAACGTGTAAACTCTGATCCTTGAATCTTCATATGTACTTGAGAATAATTGTGCAAGTGGTTGACTAGACTCGTTGGTGATGAGTAAAAACACTGGTATGACAGTGGAGAGGATGTGCCGGAGGTTAGTGGTGTGTGATGCTGGTGAGTCAGGTAAGTGGTGAAGCTCACGCGTGGAGCGACTCCTTCCTGGTTGAGCTGGAGTGTCTGCTCTGTTTCAGTGTTCTTATCAGATTACGACTGAAGGGTAAATGTTTCAGCAACTGGCGGCATCTTTATTCATGTACTTTATCTTGTAAGTTGAACTCGCCGAGCTTTAAGGTTTAGGTGTACGCAGTTTAATGTTGAATGTTAAAATCTGGTAAATATACATGTAGTCAAGTGGCAACGTCTCCACTTAATTTAGTGAATGTCGTTACCGAGGACAGTTAACACAAGTTTGAATGGACTACAATAACATGTACCCTGACATTCCTCATCTTAGAAAGTTTAGTCTACAGAACGTTAAATTTTGCTGTTGAATGAATATTTCAGTGGTCACTGTTACCTTGTCATTTTTTTCCTGTTCCTTGAACACTGATGCAGACTTTCAAGTTACCTTGAAAAATGCTTTTTGCTTGCACGTCCAGCGCAGCCTTAGGGAAAGGTCTTCTTGTGGTTACAATTTTGCGATCTCATCACAAACTGCCGCGAGCGGTTAGGATAATATAAAGCAGGAAGTGTGACGCTGACAGGGGTCAGTGATTAAATCACTTCAGTTTACTGTTTTCCTAGTTGACTATCTGGTCAGGCAGGTTGAGTATTCCTGTGATATACCTGTGACTGACTTTGCCCTCGCAGCCAGCAGGCCAGGCATTTGTTGATAGCCTCTTCAACCAGATTGTTGCTTTTGGTGGCGCGCTGGCTCACACATCAATGTGATCGATCTGGCACTTGACGGAGGTAGCGATCCATTTCCTTTTGTCTTTACATGTGTTCCAGCAGTGTTTCTGATAGCCTGCAGCCCATCCGGAAATCAATAATTATACAGGTCAGGAAGAAAATAAGTTAAGAAATATCGAAGTCACAAGCGACATGGTCCTGAAACTAGACTGAAGCCAAAAAAGTCGCCGGACATTGATTATCTGTTTTCAATGGTTCTAAAGGAATGTAAGGGAGAACTTAATAAACCCTTAGCTAGTCTCTTCAACATGTCACTACAAACAGGTATTGTACCGGATGAAAGGAAAATGGCAAATCATTGGAATCATTAATTGCTGACGCAATTGGAGGCCACCTTGAAAGAAGAAATTTGATTAATGAATCTCTGCACTTTTAGAAAGGAGTTTTTGTTTTACGAATTTCCTAACCTTTTTTCAGTAACGTGAAAAATCGGAATGGGGGGGGACCTTTTAAGAGTGATGTGCCACAAGGGTCAGTGTTGGGACCCTTGTTCACAATCTACAAAAGGCTTTAATGAGGAAATAAATAACGACATCAGTAAGTTTGCCGATAACACTAAAATAGGCAGTTAAGTTTGTGGACAGTAGAAGGCTACAGTACAGGATGACCTGGATAGGTTGATATGGTCAGAAGTGGAAGATGCCGTTCAATGCAGACAAGTGTAAGGTTCTAATACTTGGAAAAGGAAATGACTAGGGCACTTGTAAGCTAAACAGTGTGGATCTTAGTCAAATTGAATGCGAGAAAGACCTAAGGTTAGAAATTTAAAGCTCAAAATAATTTAAAAAATTCTTAGCTTTTTATAAAGAAGTATAAATAACTAAATTTATACGAAAATAGGCTGAACTTTCACTTTGCAAAAGGCGTAGATTTAGGGAAGATATGAATGAAATTTACAAATGGAAAACTGGAATTATAGGGGTTGCGAATAGTGTGTTCAAAATATATAAAGATGGGACACTCAGCATGGATTAAAGTTGAAGACATTAGATTTAGAAAGGAAGTCCTGGTTTGGCAGTAGTTGAGTGGAACAAACTCAGCGTCATTGAGACAAGAACTTTGGGTAGCTTTATAGGTTAGGCTGGTACAAAAGTGGGTGAATTGGCCCTGCCTAGCAGTAGGCCTTATGCAGTGTTACGTCATTCTTAGGTTCTTGGTGTTCTTTCATTGTTCCCATGGTGCTTCTGTATTTCACTATTTTGAGCTTTTCTGTTACTCAGGAAAGTTACTGCAGTGTACATTTCGAATTAAGTCTTTCGTGTCTTCATTGTATACTGTATTATCAGGTATATCATCTTCGCTCGAAAGTACATTTAAATGTACTTGGAGGTGTTACCTGTTAAGTGCATTTTAATTGGGTGTTCGTAGAGCGGTCATTAGAACCACAGCCAGGCACGTCAGGGGGGTTCAGAAGAAAGTTTTCTGTTGAAGGATCGTAGATACTAGTATAATGGAAACTTTTGTTTGGAAACCATACATTTAGTAATGATATTCACTGTTGAGCACTATAGAATTGTTTTCCATACCCTTAGTTGTAAGCACGTGGGTGACCGCTCTCGCCGCCTCCATTGTTGAATGATAATTACCACAAGGTGAAGTTTTAATGTATCCACGCAAAATACAAAGCAGCGAGTAGCACATTAGTTCAGACCTGTAATTGGCTTGATGCACACGTAGCTATTAAGCTGAAATTACTGGTTTAAAAATTATTGGAAACATTTGATAAACTAGTGTGGATGAGAGGTTGTGCGACTGACACACGTCAGCAGCCAAGTGTGACTCAAGGTCACTTCCCGCCCGCCCACCGGCGTCCTACTAGGCCCCCGCACGCCCACCGGGGCTCCATGCCTACGTCCGCTACCCTTGCGACATCCGCCCACCGGCGCCCTGCCCTCTAACTAGGTCCACCTATATCTTAAAGGTAGGGAGGGCGAAGATTCAGGAAGCGGAGTTGTAAATACAGGTAGCAGGGAGTGTTAAGCATTGTAGGGGTTAAAAGTGTAGGATAGTTTTAAAAGTTGCGAGCAAGGGGTCGGGAGTGTGCTAGGTTCTTCATTGGTTAGGCGGTTATCACCCCTGCGGCACGGTCTCAGACTTCCTCCTGCTTGACTACCTGACCTGTCATTTACGGTCTGTCTTGCCAGGACAGAGCGGAGAACCATTGGTAATATTTTTTTTAACTGGTTCAAAAGTCTTTTTCCCAAAACCCTGGTGAATTTATTTTAACTGTTATGCACTTCTGTGCCTTTCGCACTGTTCTCCAGGGAGTACATCTAGAAGACTTAGTTGACAAAAAGAAACTTGCCTTTGATAGTAAAACTTGCTTGAATGCAAGATGTTCAGATCTACTTAGCTTCAACTCCTTTACTTGGCTCATCTTCAAAATGTTGTGGTAAAGCATTTTAAAATTTATTTGCCCATCTTAGTGGATGAAACTTGTTCCAGGGTCTGTGTGCTTTCCAGGAAATGTTATCAGCTTGGTAATGTCCTGGTTAATAACTCTTAAACTGTTATACCAATTGCATATCAGTGTTAGGTAAGTCTTGAAGTGGTTGCAGATAGGGTGTGGAGTAGGTTGTAAATTTGTGGTTGAGTAAGGTTGTAAGAAGTTTTTGTAAGGTTGCAGAGAAAGCAAGGAAAGAGGAGTAGGTTGGGTGGATTGTGAGAGCTTGGTTTGTATGGGAGGTTTTCTGTGTGTGTGGGGGGGGGATCTGTGGTACATTGGTTTGATGGGGGGGGGAGGTGACCGGGAGTGAGGAGCAGTGGTGTGCATGCATAGAGAAGCCCCACAGGTAGGAGAGACCTGGTAACCGCGTCCTGGCCTCGATCAAGGTGGGTTGGGGAGGGGTGTCGTGGAACGGGTGGTGGTCAGATAGGGGAGCAAGCCAGGCAGGAAGGCTTGCCAAAGGAAATGAAGACCTAGTAAGATGACTCCTCCCTTCGAGGGGCAAAGAACAGACTGGGAATATTTAATAGAAAGTTTAAATGTTTGGTCAAATACTGTGAAATTTTTCTGGGTAAATGTATTCCTTGGAAAATTAATATTAAGATACCAAAAGATTCCAGAACTTCCTAGTTGGGAATCCAGCTTTGTGATTTATATTTAATATTAACCTGTTGGTTAACCGTCGGTGCAGATAGTTTAGTGGTACAATTTGCCCTTAATGTGGTTAAATGGCTGTAATACGATATATCACGCCCCTTGGGCATGTAAGTATAATAAACAAGAGTATTAACAGGGAGGTTTAAAAACTTGGGTACGGTTTTTCAGGAAGTGTTTACAAAAGCTGCGAAAATTTAGCTTTTAAAGTGATAACTATTGAACTGCTGAGTTAAATGGAAGTATCTGAAGGTGTTATCTAATATATTATGAATGAAGCACTTTAAAATTTCATCATATCCCATATGATCCACCGGGAGGCCTGGTCATAGACCGGGCCGCGGGGACGTCGATCCCCGGAATGCCCTCCAGGTAGGTAGATATGTATGAATAATTTGAAAATTGTATATCTAGACGTAATTAAAAACTCTCTTTAGCAGAATTTCAAACCACGTAATTAAATTCTGAAGCTTCTTAAGGCTTGGAAATTTGAGTTGGGTTTGTTCGGCTTCAGTGACCGGGGAACAAGATTGTAGTTAGGGGTAACATCGCTAAAGAGGGTTGGCAGTTACAGCCCTTGGTGATAGAGGTATACCATGGTAGTTTAAAATGACACGTGAACAAACACTAGGACCTATTTATTAGAATACTTTTCGGTCTTGGGACCTTGATCACTTCTAACAGAGGTTGAAAATAAAAGTATATATATGCAGAAAGTGGAGGTGAGTGACCTATATAATGCAAGACTTGTTTGAGACGAGGTCAGTTACTGATGCCACCTGATTCCTGTGTTAGAGGGGTTGGGCTTTGCCTGGTTGAGTATGGTATATGCCAGTGTTTTTGAAATTTGATGTCTTAAGTATTATGTTCCTCGGTGACCGGTGTTTCCATGCAAGAGATTAAGTTGAAAATAGTCCGGGAAAACTGCAGGAAAAGTTATCAAGTGTTGATCAGTTTTCCCAGAGGTGTGGCTAATTTTTTTCCTCTTGGGTATCTGATGGTAATTTTGTTTTTAATGTTAGTCTCTAGACTTGTGAAATGTGGGTAAAGGGGTTGGAGGGGACTAGTTTACGTTAGGATGGAAGGATGGTTAAGTGTGAGTTTCTTTTTCACTTATCTCGGCCTCTGTTATCAGTTTTGTGGTCTTGTTTAAAAATTTTTAATAAATATTTTCAAAGACAATTTTGTAATCAGCGTAATGTGTGAATGCATCTCTTGCTCAGTTGTTAAATGTATGCAGCACTATATAGATATATTTTCAAAGTAATTTTACACTTTTGAACTCTAAACCGTGGGCACAGGGCACGGGCGCTACTCCAGTACTAGGCTATTAACTAACCGCACGTGCCGTTAATCTATGGGGGGGGGGGGGAGCAGTTGGCGCCTGCACGATTTCCACCTCGTATAGTAAATTATTTAGATTGCAGTTTATATTTATCTGGCTGGGGATGGAAAGTACCTCGTAATTACAAAGTTGCAAAACTTTGCTATGTCCTTAAACAATTACTACATTAGAAATGCCGAAAATTCATGTGCTTTAATTTGTATGGGTGTTATACTCCAAACTAATTCGCTTTACTGCGAATTTTTACGTTCCAGAAAATCAACGGAAACTTCGAAGGAAAGTCTGAGGGTGTTGTGGCGTCCTTCCTGTAATTACTACAGTACTAAGAGCGCCTGTATCCGCTCGTTTTCAGTCTTTCTGGGTCACTGTCGACCTTCCATCCATTTTTTTTCCACTTGACCTTTTCTTACCTTTTTCTGCACTTCATCTGTTTAACGTAGTTCCCTCGGCTCATTTCCCCCTATTCTGATTTCGTAGTAAAATAACTAGCTAGTCTGAATAAGCATTGTAATGTTTTGATAGTTAACTGTTATGCCATGCCTTGAGAAATTTAGTTGTTTTTTCGTAATTATATACTTGAACTAGTAATTAGAGCAAGACTAGTGACAAACACTGACGTAGTGGGTGGACAAAAGGTAACTATGAATTCTTTTTATCCAAGAAAATTAAAGCGAAATTATATCTAGAAAATGATCTCTGAAATATTTTAATGCTTTAAAGGTTTTTAAAATGAAAATGCTGTGGCCCGGCGAATGTAACGTAATGAATCTTAAGAATTGTCATTTCAGAATGACGTGTGAAATCTTCCTAGTAGCGGGATTTCCGTGCATTCGCATGGTGACTTGTGCTAAAGTGGGTCAAGTTTTAGGCTTTCAAATTAATGTTGGATGAATGTTTGCTGCTTTTAATAACGTATCACGGGGAGTTCCCTGACAATGTTCCCTGATTGAGTCCAGCTTTTTTTTAGGATCTGTAATGTTAGTGAGCACAGTAACAAGTTGATAGAAAAGGGGTAGCAAATTGGTAATGCCAAAAACGTTGAGCGCTGAATAAAAAGTTCTAGTATTTAAATAACACCTAAAATCTCGTACTCTGCTTTGTCTCCATTTCCAATCAGTGAACTTGTAGGCGACCCTCTCCCCCCTCCCCCCTCTCCAGTGTCAAGACACGTACAGTAACTTCCAAGGTTTCTCCCTCGCACGTTTGAAATGACTCTTGCTACAGCGAGAGTTTGAACTCCCTGGCGTGAGAAGCGACGGCCACGTTCCAAAAAATAATTACCAATGAAAATATCAACCGTGTCAAATATCTAGAGGTGAAATAACAGGAAATGCTGGTACTTGGTCATGTTCAGGGTGCAGGAACTAAGACTCGAAATGGTGAATATAAGCAGATTTTAGTTTCCTGCCTTTTGCAGAGGGGCTAAATAAAAATACTCAATACACAAAATAAAATTATATCAAGTAATGAGTGGTAGTTGGATGTGTAACGGTGGTTTGTGGTCGATAGGAAAATTTAATTTAGTTTTTCATTCAAGACTTTGTAGTCACCGTAACTTAGTGTTATATGTATTTTAGTTATATATTCATTTGTATTTTATATTTGTATTGTATATGTGTATAAATCTAAACTCAACGTAAGTCATAATGACTCCATGAAAAATCTCAAGAATTGATGGGGGTTCTGTTTATTAAATCAGCCTTCGCAGCACTACTATTCAGCCACGGGGGTTCTATTTTGATGAATTTTAAAATCACTTCGGTGACTATTAAGACCGGTGACCGACGAGATCATAGTGCTCTGTAAATATTAATACTTCCAATAGTCTGGGAGTTGAGCTAGAGACGCATTCTTTCATACTTTATATGCTGGCCTGGATGAGATGCAAGTGACCCATTAATCAGCCTAGAGATTGACTTCCCAAATGTGTTCATGAATGAGTGCTGCAGACGTCTTCCTCTGATATAACCCTAACCCCGCTTGACTTTAAAAAGCCATTGATTGAATGACCAGACCAGGAGTCATGGAACCTCCATATTTATCAAGAATTAGTCATCACATGCCTTAAATATTCTCTGGAGAAGTCTGGACACTGGAGCCTTCCCACAATCTTTGAAACCCACTGATATAGCCCCACTCCACAAAGATAACAGTAAAGCAGTTGCAAACCAGACCGATATCGCTGACGTCCCACAAGATTGCCGATCACATGGAATCCCAGATCAGCATGGGTTCAGGAAGTCTCCTGCCTCTGGCAGTTGCTGTACCACTAAGAGTAATGTAGTGTGCACCGACTTTGCAAAAGCCTTTCTTCATGCACAACCATGGGGTAATAGCTCACAGAATGCGTACAAAAGAATAACAGGAAAAGTGGGCAGATGGAATTTAACTTTTTATCCATTAGAGGTAAAAGTAAACAGAGTTAAATCCGAGACTACAGTGAAGAGCTTGTTCCCCATTTCTGACTTACAGGTATATAAATTATGACATAGTATCGTCTGCAAAGGATGATGCAAAAATCTGTAAGTAGCGTGCATTGAAGGCAGTGAATTTCAAACTGGTATAAAGTCTTCCAGTGGACAGTGAAGTTCCACGAGGACAAATTTCTGTTACTACGTCACAGAAAATGAAGGAATAACGGGACAAGAGTACAAGACTAACTGCTCGGTAGAGCGTAAATCTAGCGAGACTGGAGTAAGTCGGATCTCACGATCAAAGCACATTATCGCAACTGCAAGAAAAATCATAGGTTGGATAACTAGAACTTTCAAAACAGAGATGCTAGGCCAATGACACTTCAGGTCACTAGTTCTATACATTTTCCAGCAGAGCTGGAAAATGTATAGAACCTTCACTACTCGTATAAAGGGGATTACCAACAGACCCCTGGCTGTCTTCAAGAGGTAACCCGACAAGTTCTTCAGATCGGCTCCTGTTCAGTCATGCTGTGGTGCACTAGCGAACTGGCCAGCAACCAGGCCTAGTCTGGGACCGGGCCGCATAGGCGGTGAACTCCGGAAGACTCCATGTAACCTCACTCTAGCCAGATTAAATTGTTACTCCTCCACTTATATGTTCCTAGACTAGTATTAAAAATTTACTATCATGCCTTTTTTTTCCAAATAGCATAGCGTAAACTACAGTGATTTGATATGGCTCCTGCAGGATAGTTTCTGCGTGAGGCGTGTACGGGAAGCTGGAGGCGGGGGGAGGGGGTTTGTTAAAGTGGGATGGTATCTTGGAGCTCTCAGCCACGCGCTTGTACACAAATCTGTTCTTTCCCCTCACCCGTACTATGAAACTTTTGTCTTGTAGTATACAATACTCTGAACAGCTGGTTCAGATCTTTCAATAAGACCAGGGAAAGTCTCAACCTTGCAAAGGTACAAATTTCCTCTGCAGACGAGGCCTTTAACAAAATCGATGCCTTTGCGGAAAGTGGATTTTTGCCTCAAATGTCAAGAGGAAATATTTGTGTATAATTCATTAAGTGCAGCTGCGAGTACATACATGTTTTCTTGGTTGCCAGTAATCCTCTTTCATGGTAAGTGATAAATAATAATTTTTTGGTAATTGGGTAGATGTGCAGTTCCTTTATTAAGAGGGAATTTATGGAAGGTATAGGACAGATGGGGGTTTCGTAGTGATGACTGGAGATAAACTAAGAGTTAAGGAGGTACAGATTTGGGTAAGGGAAGCTTCATGGGTAAGAAACTGGTAAGGTTGGGGATAATGGGGGAGAGGGGAGGGGAAACAGTACGGCATAAAAGCAGTGAGCGTGGGAGGTTGGGGTTCAGACCAGCTGGTGAAGCCGTGAGGGAAGGTTCCTGGCTCCGTGACCACGTCTTAACGCACTGGGACGTTACTTATCTACATCTACACTCGTCAAAGGCAGTATTCCCAGAGCTTTGTTACCAATCTGTTTTTTTAACGTGAAACACTTTAGTAATACTCTCCGTGGGTGACTTATGAACTGGCAACTATACACCTGGTATTATCAAGCTTAGTGCACTAGAAGTTCACGAAAGGACATATCATAGGACGTGGAGGTCAAGCAGACCTTTTGTGGACATAGTTGAACCGTGAGACCTGAGGACAGTGTCGAGAGACCTATTCCACATATCTAAATATTTATCTGCAAGAGTTGCAAAAGGTGGAGTGCTTTGCGCTATACCAGGCAGAGGGGAAGCAGGTGTGATAGTAAGCTTTGGGACACCTGTGGCAAGGCGGGTGGTGTGTGGAGGTGCAGAGGCCGGTACAACCACGCCGCCATGGCCACCTACGCCGCTTACCGCCATGTGGAGCTGGACCGTGTGGGGCTGGGCAAGAGGAGGTGAGTTACGCCCACTTTGTTCTCATTGATTTTACCCTCTAGTCCACTCTTGAGGGTAGAGATGTCTAATGAGCTGTTAATCACCCTTAATCACCTCGTACATGAGGGTGGAGAGGTAAAGTAACATAAGGGATCAGTCATGACTGGTCTGAACAGTAATCTAAGGGGCTCTAGTCTTTGGTTTAGTTTCAAGCTATTGCTTTAGTTTTAAATGTACCAAAATTAAATGTTTAAAAGTGCAGATTCGAAACTTAATAGACTATGTAGCAGTAATTTATAAATATTGTTTAATCGCCAAACTAATTTGGCTACCACCAGATATTCTGAATTACAAGCAAATGTAACAGGAGACTAAAAATCTGAGAAATGATCCTCTCAATTTAATGCACAAGCACGATTAGTTGTTGCGGCTGGGTATTGCAGACCTACTTGGAGGCAGGCGGATGTACTGATAACTAGATCACCCGATTTGTATTGTGGAGGGAGTATTTTTCCTTCGAAAATTCCCATGGTTAATTTTACTTCATCCTACTTGTTCATCCTCTTTATCTCCCATTTTGTGTACGGCAATCCATTGCCAAAATGTTATCTTGTAATGTTAAAGTATTTTTCTTAAATTGGCACGTCATGTCGCTAAGGAAAGAGAGAGATGCTAGAAATGCAATTAACAGATGTAGCTAATGCTGGCTCCCCTCTTTACTTGTCATCCTGGTAGTTACCGTCTCTTGCCTTCACCTTTGCTAATGGAAATGAAACTAACTATTCTTATAAGGTAAGCACCTTTAGTTTCCTTGTCCCTTTTTTGGATGTTACTTTATAATGGTTCCGGAAATTTCACCTCCGAGGCCAGGTCTTATATTAGGTCTCCTTAATTGTACAAGAAATATCACAGAATTAAGAACTCCAAAAACACGTCGGGAACTAGTGCCTACAGAAAGTAAGTGGTTAGGAGTTACCTGCCAGCTTGCATGTTTGACAGACCAGCAAGCCTCAGGATAATTTTTTCTTACCAAACTGTATATTTTACTCCAGGGTAACAGTATGGTGGTTCTTTAAACGTTTAAATGTTTTTAACCAATACAGCAATAAACGGAAGCCCACCTACCTTTTCGCGAAACCCACTTTAAGAATATACAGCCATGTAGGTATAGGGAGATGAACACTAATGCAATTTTCATTGACTGCATTAGTGTCCATTTCCCGAAGGTTGACTGCTGTTTGTCTTCTTGATACATGTGGGTAGTAGAAGAGCCCTTTGACGAGTTGCCTAGTAAACTCGCCCGTGACGCTCACTAAACGTGGCGGTGGATTGTTAGTTCGTGCCTAAACGTGGCACTGTGGATTGTTAGTTCGTGCCTAAACGTGGCACGGTGGATTGTTAGTTCGTGCCTAAACGTGGCACGGTGGATTGTTAGTTCGTGCCTAAACGTGGCACTGTGGATTGTTAGTTCGTGCCTAAACGTGGCACGGTGGATTGTTAGTTCGTGCCTAAACGTGGCACGGTGGATTGTTAGTTCGTGCCTAAACGTGGCACGGTGGATTGTTAGTTCGTGCCTAAACGTGGCACGGTGGATTGTTAGTTCGTGCCTAAACGTGGCACGGTGGATTGTTAGTTCGTGCCTAAACGTGGCACGGTGGATTGTTAGTTCGTGCCTAAACGTGGCACGGTGGATTGTTAGTTCGTGCCTAAACGTGGCACTGTGGATTGTTAGTTCGTGCCTAAACGTGGCACGGTGGATTGTTAGTTCGTGCCTAAACGTGGCACGGTGGATTGTTAGTTCGTGCCTAAACGTGGCACGGTGGATTGTTAGTTCGTGCCTAAACGTGGCACGGTGGATTGTTAGTTCGTGCCTAAACGTGGCACGGTGGATTGTTAGTTCGTGCCTAAACGTGGCACGGTGGATTGTTAGTTCGTGCCTAAACGTGGCACGGTGGATTGTTAGTTCGTGCCTAAACGTGGCACGGTGGATTGTTAGTTCGTGCCTAAACGTGGCACGGTGGATTGTTAGTTCGTGCCTAAACGTGGCACGGTGGATTGTTAGTTCGTGCCTAAACGTGGCACGGTGGATTGTTAGTTCGTGCCTAAACGTGGCACGGTGGATTGTTAGTTCGTGCCTAAACGTGGCACGGTGGATTGTTAGTTCGTGCCTAAACGTGGCACGGTGGATTGTTAGTTCGTGCCTAAACGTGGCACGGTGGATTGTTAGTTCGTGCCTAAACGTGGCACGGTGGATTGTTAGTTCGTGCCTAAACGTGGCACGGTGGATTGTTAGTTCGTGCCTAAACGTGGCACGGTGGATTGTTAGTTCGTGCCTAAACGTGGCACGGTGGATTGTTAGTTCGTGCCTAAACGTGGCACGGTGGATTGTTAGTTCGTGCCTAAACGTGGCACGGTGGATTGTTAGTTCGTGCCTAAACGTGGCACGGTGGATTGTTAGTTCGTGCCTAAACGTGGCACGGTGGATTGTTAGTTCGTGCCTAAACGTGGCACGGTGGATTGTTAGTTCGTGCCTAAACGTGGCACGGTGGATTGTTAGTTCGTGCCTAAACGTGGCACGGTGGATTGTTAGTTCGTGCCTAAACGTGGCACGGTGGATTGTTAGTTCGTGCCTAAACGTGGCACTGTGGATTGTTAGTTCGTGCCTAGGGGTAGGGGGCCTGTTCTCTGAGGAAGTATCCTACACCCCCACAAGGTGCTTGCCTGACTAAGAATATAGCATATCTTAGTATAAATAGTGGATATTTCCCTATTCTTTACGTCAAATTTGCTGACATTGCCGATGACACGAAACTAATTATGAATGTCTGTGGAATGTGAAAAATACTTCTAAGTTTGTTTACTTTGCCATTATGATTAATGTAATGTGAATTAGTCAAGTTTAAATTTACACTAGTATTGTCAACTTAAATGTTACATGAATGTTTAAATCGCTAAATAATAAAATGGTTCTAGTGGTTTATAAATACTCATGAATGTGGAACGAAATTTGTGCTTAGTTTTTCCTCTCCTGATGTCTGGATGATATATGGATGTTAAATGTTCATTTTGAGAGTTGTAGAGAATGTTATTGTCGGAGTAGGCACTTTTTAAACCTTGCAATGTGTTGCTTGAAAGTAGATGGACTTAAAAAAAAAAAAATGATGATATACTGGAAGTAGTTAGGTGCTAAGCTTGAAACTTTGTCGCTTAAGAGTGTCTTTAGGAACTAAAAAAAAATTGCTTAAAATCACTTAACATGGTGTTAACTTAAAAGGGGAAGGGAAACTTGTGCTGAATAGTGGACTACTTTAGAAGGCCGCAGAAGATAGTCTTCAGATAGGGTAGTATAAACTAAATACTACTAACATTTTGTTAGTGGAGAAACTGAATGAAGTTGTTCCCTTGATCAGGAAGCTGAATTTCACGATTAGGCTTCAGGAAAATACCAAATCTGTTGTGGCCGAGTTAATTTAAAACTGTACTGCACGTGATGGACGCATGTGACCATAACTAGTTCTGTTTCTTTGAGGGGCATGTGTATTTGGGCCTAGCCAGCTTAGTTGCTTTTCTAAAAATTTTAGGTTATATGTGAATCCTAAAATTTTAAGGACCGATAAGACCTTCACATTGCATGGCAATCGTAATTCAGATATAACATGTGAACGTTAAGGTTGTAAGAGTCGCGCAACGTCTGGGAATTCAAGAGGTAAACTGGTCTTGATCAGAGGAAGGAGAGGGTACGATAAATTAGTCCCTCGGCATTAAAGCTCTCCCTTACCCCTTCCCTTTTTCCCCTGCTTGAAGGGGTTTAATACATTAAATATGAGCTGTTTCCAGGGAAGTATTCAATGATATGAATATAGAATGTATAAGGATACCTACACTAGGGATGAAAGGATGACCAGAGTCCCAGGACCGAAACGAATTCAATAAAATGACACGTCCTTTCATCCACATTCAGTGGGATAAGAAGTTTTAGATGCTTTTACTGTAATAAAAACTTTCAGCATTTATATAAACCAGACTTTTTTTTTTTCTAGAGTAACCCACACTTAGAAGAACCCGAACCATCATAGTCACAACTGAGGCGAGAAGAGGTAGAGGAGACCAGGTCACGGTCATGGTTTTTAATATATTGAAAAGCGCGTAGAATGTCTAGAGCCAGATTAATATGGGTGTAGTGCATGTACTATTTAGTGCTGTTAATACACTTGGATAAAACTTACACAGAGTACTTGCAAAATTTTAATAACTAATTGCGTAGATTTTTCCCAATTAGATTTTAGTATCTGTCTTAGATGGTGCCAGAAATCTAGTAATAAGAAATTGGCGTATTGTACAAAATGTCTTCTCTGTAGACTAAAAACAAATCTGAAGCAGATGTATAGTGACTCAATTTAATAATTGAAACTCTTAACCCATTGCTAATATTTTTTTTTTACTTTAATGTGCATAAATGCGTATGACATTTTCTTAAAGCCAGTATCAAAATGTGTAAAATTAAATTAAGCAAAGACCTGTTTACTAAATTTCACTAAGGCGCTAAAATCAAACTTGATCTTTTATTAAATATTTAAATTCAGGAAAATCTACAGTCACGCATGATAATATATACCTGGAAAGTACTAGAGGGCCTGGTCCCAAATCTGCACACTGCCATAACATACTGGAGTGAGAGATATGGGAGGAAGTGTAAAATAAACCCAGTGAGGAGCAGGGGTGCGGTGGGATAAGGGAGCACTGTATCAACATCCGGGGTCCCAGACTATTCAACATCTTACCAGAAGATATCCAAAACACGGCTGGAACAAGTGTAGGACTCTTCAAGAGGAAACTGGAAAAGTATCTTCACCAGGTGCCAGATCAACCAGGCTGTAACGGATATGTGGGGCAGCAGGCCTCCAGCAGCAACAGCCTGGTTGACCAGGCAAGCACCAAACAAGCCTGGCCTATGGCCGGGCTCAGAGTAGAGAAACTCTCGAAACTCTTCAAAGGTATATTCAGTCCACAGGTCATCTCCCAGCTCTCCTTCCCTTACCCCTCGTAGACACTATGGGGTCCTCTAGCAGGACTACTGTGTACGGGAACTAAAACCTGTTAAATGTTTTGCACTCTGGCTGGATTGCCGGTCTTTTGTAATTCACAGTAAGATGAATTAAAAACTTTCGTCTTTAATTGATATTCAGTCTTTCAGTTCAAATTAAGGCCAGGTCTGAGACGAGGCCACATATAGTAGCTTCACCATTTAAAGATGAGCTCGTCCAGCCTTATAAAGACTAGTCAACCCAGGTATCCTTTCTGCCTCTTAATACGTAAGTTATTCAGCTTCAGATGGGGATAGAGGTCAAATGAAACGTAGGCTTTAAGTTGTGTATTCATCGAAACCATTTAAATGTACCCTTTAGCTTTAGAATGTGGAGATCTCTTCAGTAGTATCCTAAACAGCTATTCATTCTGAAGTGACTGACGTGGCAAGTCCTGCTACGTGATTCTCATGAAGACAGATAAGACTGTTGCAGAAGGCAAAAATTGCATAACCATTGTAATGGAAATATGTGAATGTGTGCCGATGAGTATGCAAGAATAGCAGGGGACTATAGAGGATATGGTATGGTGAAACAGTGCAGCAGATTAGAAGTAATGCTAGAATATAATACGGTAAGTGTAGTGGCATTTGTTGACTTAGTTCGTTATAGGCCAGTATACAAACGTAATTACGTATATTTACGAAGTGTAGCTTTAAATAGCATATAATAGGTTACTCTAGCCATTATTAACTTGTTTAAACAAATCATAACCTGTTTCGTAAATTAGTATGGGGTGAAATAGCCCATTTCCTTCCTCTGCCCTATAGATTCCACCCTTTCCTTTCCCGGGGAGCTAAATAAAAGTATGCTAGTAGATTGTATGTATTCCCAAACACTGGGTGTATAATAATTGAAAAATGTAATCAGATCAGTAATTACCATGAAAATTTACGGGATCTGTGTGTATTAACGTGAAGAAGCTCTGCCATTAACCTATTAATATATGCACGTTTTTACACAAGATTAAGTCAATGGGCTGTTAGTGCAGAATGGTCAAACAATAAACCCTTAAGATAGAAAAAAATAATGGGTTATAGGGTAGAGTAAGAAGACAGGTTGTGAGGAGAGCAGCGGCCACTGGGATTTGATCAATAGTGAGGACGCAGCTTCCACTATCCCCCTTCTCTTTAACGGGGGTACCCTGAAACCGGTGAAGTGCTCTTGATTTAAAGATTTGGAGGTAACCTTTCCTTGGATCAAAATTGGTTACTTGCCCTTCCCAAGGCGCAGTATGAATCTTGTGGGTTCGACGCTTTCTAAGTGAATATAAAATAGCCTTCTGGTGGTGTTGGAGGGAAAAGCAAGAGTTGAGACGTGCCGAGGATTGTTGTAGTGTAAGGAAATGTTTGGGTACGAAAAGCTGGGATAGTTGAGGGTTGTGGTAGAGGCAGAGGTCAGTGAGGGATGTGGGAGGACTGCACAACTGGGTTACTGGCACACACAGGCCTGTAGGAGGGATATATTGGTTCGTTCGTTCGTTCCAGTCAAGGTTAATAAAGGTGTTATTTGCTCTTATGCAAGGAGGGAGGATTATTGAAAGTGCCTTAACGCTAGTAAATGAATCTTGAGCCAAGGAGTTTCGTTAACTTTTTCAGTTTTAGCCTGATACTTCATATGACCCTTGTGCTGTATTAACTGTACGTGAATATACTACAAACTGACCCACTGAAAATAGATTGCAATGAGGACCCTTGATGTTACACCTTGAACATCACGTTGGGGCGCCTAGTCCTAGTTTGCAAATTAGGAAAACTAGTTTCTTTTAAATGTACTTTATGACGAACGTTAGAATAGGGGAGTGAAGTTCATTGCCACCTCTGGGTTCGAAAAGTTGAAAGTTTTAATTCTCGTAAGTTGTGCAGAGGCCGCCGCAGTGGGTCTGCAGCTCGTCTGCAATATTAATCCATTCTTACATTAAGTCCACCATTTAATTTGCTCTGCATTCGGAGTACTCTATAGTTAGACTTAAGATTTTTCTTATTGGGTAGGATTTGCGTAGAAATTAAACTTAGTACCAGGTGCGGAACTTGGCATTAATCATAGATCACTTTTAGAAAACTTCAAAAGAATAAAGGTGCTGAGGGCCAAGTTTGCACTAATGGCGAAGCAAGTTAAAAATAGCTTGAATAAGATTGTTCCTGAATGAAAGGCTTAGTGCCGACAGGAATGAAGACACTTAACAGAACAGGTTTGTATTTTGAAAGTTTCTCTTGTTTTTGGAAAGCTTCTCTTGGATAGAAACATTGTCCCGATAAAGACCTGTTCTGCTACATGGCTGTCTTGAAGATTGTTGCCGAAGCAGATTGCTTCACCCACTCCTGTCTTTCAGGAACAAACTTAATACATTATACAGGTTCGCGAGAGATCTTGCTTGTGTATTTCATACACGGATGATAATTGTATCAAGAATTTTAATAAATTGTTTTGTGGGTACCTTGTACTTGCAGATAAACACGCATGAAATTTAAAAAAAAAAAACGCCTTGAAGGAAACCACTAAACTACCATGACATTTCTGATCAGCGAGGTTGTGATGGCTGCAGGTAGCTATAACTAGACCGATGAGGCTGTCAACAGGGGAAACTGGAGATAGCCAGGCTGCGTGATTGGAAAAAAAACTCTAGAAACAGGTTAGTGGTTGTCGGATGGAACAAGCTAATCATGAAGGGGGGACGTGACACTGTGGGTGTGGTGGGCGGGTGTGTGCGTGTTGGGATGCTGTGGGCGGGCGACGCATGAGTGCTGGTGGCTGGGATGGCAGACGTGGTGAGAGGTGGATGGCCTCCGTCTCTGGGGGCCGCCTCCTCCTCCAGGGGTAGTGGTGCACGCGCCGCAGGGCCCTGCTGCTCCTGCCTTTTAATGAACTTTGCAACTCTGCATTCACAATCTAACTACCTTGCAGATGCAGACTTTTGATGCTACATTTTTAATACGGGTAAACTCCTTTCAGTGAAGCAGTTGTGGTTGCGTAGTTTTCTAGTGATTATACTGACCGATTATTGAAAAGACAAATTACTTTCCCCACACTCCTCCCTTCCCATTCGCAGGCTCTCCAGACTACGGAACTAAGTAGGGGGGACTCATCCCCCAACTTGTGGGGTTCGTCAATATTACTGTGGGACGCAGTGTGATGGCTTCCGTAGCAGTCTTTGCTACCTCCTGCTGTGAGCAACTTGTTAGAGCACTTTGTACACTGCTTTCTCACTTATCACTATCTTCCACATCTTTCCTTCAACTGAGCGAGGTCACATACTACCCCTCCCCCTTCTCTTAAACCGTGCCTGTTAGAATGTTTAGTAATGGTTCTAGGAGTCTTCCCCGCTGCCGGTCTCTGATCAGATTTCCTAAATAGCTAAGGGAACCACTTAAGAGTAGGCAGCAGGTATAATAAATTAAAGTTGATAAGATTACGTCATCTTGCATGTTAATGCGACGAAAAGGTAGCCCGTAATCTTGTCAATGCAAAACTTTGAGCAGTCTTCCATTTCCTACTTGTATGACGACAGTATTTCTCCCGTGATACCTGGAGAGGTTTTCTGGGATCAACACTTCCGCGGCCCGGTCTGTGACCAGGCCTCGTGGTTAGGTTAGGTTAGGTAAGGCACGTCAGCACATACAGGGAAACTCGGGTAGTGAGAAGTTAGGTTAATATCTTGTATACACCCCATACCCATCATGTGGACAGTAGTCAGATTAGTGGCACATAATGCATCCAGGGACTGTACGTCAACATTAGAGCCACATGGGTCCAGGGATAGTTGAACCAACATTATAGTACAAAAATGTCAACTAAATGTTGCTGTAGTAATATATAAACTTAGTTACTCTAACTTCAAACCATTCCGTTAATCGGTGGCACGAACCACTACACTGCTTACCACCATAATTATCACATCTAATATTTAATGCAATATATGGAAGTGAACTTCAATAGTTCAAACACAAGATTACACATGCCAGTTCACGTATTACTTTTTGTGCGCATATGGTAAACAAGTGGCAGAGGAATATAGCATTGTTAAAGATCACAAAAGGAATATTAAATGCAATCAGACCGTCCCATGAAACTAAAGGATCACAAAAAAGACCGAGACAGTGCAGACTACCAGTCGTTTAGAGGAAAATAACGCAAATGCATCATTCTAGGAAAGTGACAGGTTGGTTTATAAGAATTATCTGGATTACAGGAGTTTGCTGAGCCATGCAGATTCTTTGCAAATCGCTTGTACACTTGCTTCTAGAATGCACAGTTCTGTGCTCATAGCTGCTTTAAAGGCATCAGATCTGTTGGAAAATTATATTTCGCTGCATAAAGCGCCATCTGTTAATGCCTCGAGGACCTTGGAAGGCATGCACCGATAATGAGTATATACTCGACCACTGGAGTGGCAGCAGATAAGATATAATTGCACTGAACCTCGACCTCCAACTGCCAGATAAACCAGGTTGATGGCATGTAAGCCTGCAGCCGCAGCCAGCAAGAACCTGGTTGGCCAAGCAATCAGTGGAATCTGGTCTCAGGCTGGGCTTAGGAACAGAATTCAAAGCCAGTCATTGTGTGCTTCAACAGTCCTGTAGGATCCCGTACACGATCTACTGGGCCTGTATGTATGCAGCACCAGCAGGAAGCTCTCCTGATGAATCTTTGATATTAGTCCAGAAAGTCCATGACTTGACCTATGCAGGAAACCGAAAGGAACTAACTACAAAGTACGGAGGGAAATCAATGGAACCACAATTATAACATTGAAGGTACCTTGAAGACTACAAGACTCGTGAGAGGACAGGGGATAAGGGGGGCATATACGTATTAAAATTAGATGCACATAATCTCCAATTGTCAAATTAAAATTAGCATTATCAGTGGTAAAAAAAATAAACTGCATAGTTATGGGAGGAATAACGAACTGTTCAGTAGTATACAGAATGTAGGCAGCCCATATCATAGATAATGAAAAAGTAATACTCGAGGTTAATTGTCAGAGGATCTGTGCTTTTGGATAACACAAATGCCAGAAAAATGACATGCTGGATTGAGTATTTAAAAAAAAACCCACTAGGGATGGTACATTTCAAATCATGGAAATCTGGCAAACCCTCTTTCAGCAAGAATAGTCACACTTTGCGACCGAATAGGAAAGGGAGGGGAGGGGGAGAAAGACCTAACAATTATTTCCTTGCTTGAAAGTGTTCGTGCCCCATGTGACCTGTTGCGTGCTGCCGACTGTACAGGACGTTTTAACTGTTTGCTCGGCTAGGTCTCGTTAATATTAAAATTTGAAGTTCGTATATAATGTGTAAGAAAGAATAGTTGCAAATGTGAAATGTGCTGTAAAGACTGATATATACAGCATTGAGACCCAAACCGGTTTAACTTGGTAATGAGAGCGTGTGAAGTCTAAGATAGCTGGTAAGCGCCGAGTGGCAGGTGTTAGTGGGGGCACCCACCGCCGACCCATTGACCCACACTAGGGTGTAACCTGTCTCCAAAATAGGACTAGTTTTTACACTAGTACATTTATGCTTTATCTAAACTACAGAAAATTAGTGTTAGATTAACGTAAATTTATATATTTTATTAACCGTATTGAGCATACTTTATATAAAACGCGCCAAATGACCTTTAAGTGTCAGTTTCCTCTGCACGTAGGCAAACTACCTTCCTGAGCCCATGGCCAAATAGAATGCTAAACTGTCTTCATCGTCCTACACCAGTCTCCCAGCTCAAGATAAGATTTCGTTATTCCATCCCATGTAAAATAATGACAGGTAAACACCACTAGTAGCTCTGCATTTCTTTAAACCAAATTTAGTGCATCACTAATTGCTGTTACATGGTGGGAAAGCTGTTTATAGTGTCATATTCCATCACAGTGGGTTGCATGCATGAAATGAAATCTGTCGGCCTGAGCAGGAAACTTCAGTAGGACGATGGGACTCTCAAGCATTCCTTTATAGGTTTATGGAAGCTTCTCAAGTTTACCATCAGCATGGCTGCATTTATTATCACAAGGGAATTACCCCCTCAGAATGGCACTTCATATGCTAATAGAGGAATTTATGAAATCATTTAAAAATTTGTACGCATTAGTTTGATAAGATATTTATTTTTAAGGTATACACACCTGCTCGTCATAGATATCAGGAAGTAGTTGTTTTTCCGGAATAACCTGGACTATAGCGGTGGTGGCAGGGTCCATGAATACTACTTTCTAAGAGTTTGTATGACAGGGGTCACAAGAGGGAGTGAATCTGGAAGATGGCGGGACCAAGAGCTAAGTATCAACTACAACCACGTATACCTGGAGGGCATTCCCAGGGTCAACGCCCCCGCGGCCCGGTCCATGACCAGGCCAGGTGGGGGATCGAACCCATGGCACAAGTCTTAAAACTCGGGCCAGTCATGATAGTAGGCAGTTACATATTGGTAAGCGCATGTGCACACGTTTGCGCACACATGCACAAACTTTGTATGCATACATATATGTGTACATAATAAAGTATTGTGTAGGGGTGGGAGAGGACGTTGAACACCTGGGATAAAGAAAATTTTCTAACATTACTTAATCCCATATAGCCAGTTTGTCTACAGCATTAGTAGTAAAGAATGGTTCCTTTACACAAGTAGAATAAATTATTTGGAGGAGCCCGGGAATGTTAAGATATCAGAACTGTTGTGGTGAAGACGGTGTTTGTGAGTCACTTCACCCCACTGCCCCTCTTTTAACACTTTCTGCTGCAGTGCTGTGAGCACTATTAAGTATCATACTTTGCCTACGAGTGAAGGACTATGCCCCCTCTATGATAGATCTAAATGTAGATGTACAAGTCTTCAGAGAAGGCTGAAAGAAAGTAATAACGGTGTAAAGGTGGTGGGCGGCGGCGAGAGGTTGCCAACGCTTGGTAGTGAGGGCGGGGCTGCGTCAGTTTTAAGTCTGCTCGACACCCGGGTGGACGTGTGCTTTAACTTACATACGTTTCTAGAACCTTTCCTGGAATCTCTGAAGACCTCATCAACTTGCTCTTGATTTCTATACCACCTGAGCTTCGCGGTTTAAGTCTCTTCCAGGCGGAGTGGAGAGGGATTTGGATTATTAGATTGCGTTTCGTAACAGCATTCAACGTTGTTTAAATCTAAGTGTAGTTAAGCGATTGACAGTAATACCAGTGTTTAGTTACCACCATGGTCAGGTAGTTAACGGTTCTCTACTTACCTGTGACCTTGTGTACCTGTATCTTTTTGTTTATAGGTATAAAACTTGTTATGCATTTTCAACGCAATTTATTGCATTGAAATCGTTGAGTAAGTGAATCCGCGTGCAATTTCGGAATGTTACCGTGACCTCTGCTTCTCTATATTTGAATGTAACACGTGCCAATAAAACACGTGTGGGTTCAGTAGTACTCTCGGAAAGGTCCTAAGAGTGAAATAACCCATCTATTTTGTACAGACTGTATAAATCATTACGGGTATTAACTTACTCGGTGCATATTTATAAATGGTAATAGCATATTAAAACTCCATTTGTCGTACTGTAGTAAAGTAAAACTTAAACCTTTCGTTGGCAGTACTCCTATTTTGAAATTCATTCAGACTCGCGAAATCGTAATAACACGATTGCAAACTAGTTACAGAACAGGTGGGACTCAAACCCATGGCAAGGTAATCTTAAAACTCGCAGGGCAGTGTATTTTCCGCTGAATAAATCTTAGGCAGGCATAAACTAATGGGTAACACGCTGTCCCGAGTTTGACACTTGCCATGAGTTCGATCCCCACCCGTTGTGTGATCAGTACTTATTCTCAAAATTGTATTGTTAAATAAGTTGGAGAATGCTAGACATTACTGCGCAAGTTCCCTTTGGTCTAGATCCGGTTTCTTCTGATTCTCTTTAATGCGTCTTGGTCCAGGAAGTGGCGAAAGATGGAGAGGCAGTGGCTGTACTACTTAAATCCCTCTATGGAGGTTCCTTGATGTTGGTGAGAGGCTCTTGATCCAAAGAATAAGACTATCCCATGTTTTTCCCTTATGTGATTGCCTCCCATTCCCAGGGTGTTGTATGATCCTTATGGGTTTAGGGCTTCCCTAAAGTTGTAATGTACCCCTGAAATAAAATGCAATTGATGTTTATTTGAGGATAGTGGCAGAGGGTGATGCAATCACCCCCCTCTGCCACTATTAAACTAGCTTTCTTGACTGTCGTGTGAGCATGATTCTTGCTCTAACATTACAAGATGTTATGTATTGGGGTAGCAACAGAATGTAGTATCTGTAATTTAGATTAAAAAGTGTTATCGTGTAGCACGTGAGCAGTGACAACAGTCTCGTTGAGTACCAGAGCACCCAAGCTGCTGACGTAGCTTCCCTGGGATAAATTGCCTTGAATATGAAAGGCAAAACAATGTCAACATGGTTTAATTTTTTCAAGAATTTAAAATAATTTCGACCACACATTCTGGATCAGTGTTGATTAAACTGAAGATGTAGGAATTGATGGAAACATAATTTGGTAATCATGGAAATTTTGTGCACAGAAATTCAAATTGTATGCATTTTTTTTTTTCAGCTGACTGACCTTATCGCCCCCTCTCATACCAAACTTGGTAATGTTGCTTTCAGTGCAGGTGTTGTGGTGAAGGCCAATAGTAAATGGTAGTTATTTTTTCTCCCCCCATAAGTTGGGCATTTTAAAAAGGTTGAGCATGGGTTGGTGTAATTTAAGGTAATTTTCCTGCATTAAGGAGAGGTAAAAATCTAGTTATACTGTAGTTAATGGCTTTAGATTAAATATAATGCTTTGTATAGTATTATGGGTGTTGTGCTTTAAGAATTTAATAATCTCATTAATATTAATTTAGTTCTGTATAAGAACACTGAATCCTAACCATAGTAAAGAGCATTATACATAGTTTGTTTTACCTTTTAGTCTCTTTCCCACTAAGATAGGGCAACACCAAAAATCAACCAGTGTGTGATGACTGGGCCAGTAGGCTTCCAGCAGAAAAGCCTGGTCAGTCATAGGAAACTCGTTTAATGTTATATACTCCTTCAATAGATAGATGTCTTGCCAGAAGCATTTGGACATGACAAGGTCACATTGCCCTATGAACTGTAACATCCCCACTTAACCTTCAGATGCTATTTCCACTTCCAGAATTGTCATTGCCTCGACAGTTTTGGGGTCAATGCCTCAGTGGCTCGATCCCAGGTTAGGCTTCCCAGTAGACTAGTTGATTACTTAATAAGTTAGCATAATTTTGTATGGCTTTTATTGTGCTTAGTATAGATGTGTTAACTGAAGATACTTTTGGGCGTCGGTCCCCCACATCCTGGTCCCAGACCAGGCTTCCTGGTGGATCAAGGCCTGATCATCCAGGCTGTTAGTACTAAAATTGGGTGAAAAAGGGTAGCAGCACATGATGGGGGAGAACTACTTCTGGGTTGAGGTATAGGTGACCAATAAGCAAGATTCCATAAAATAGGAAAAATCTGACTGGGTACCTGTTCAATGGTTTGCCCAGGATCAGGATTGGGGCCCATATTCAGTCTGTAGAAGTGACATGGCATGTAAACAAATGCAAGCTCTAATCCTAGCTAAAGAAAATAGCTATGGAACTTTTAACCTAAATTTTACAGAAATCTTAGTCAAACTAAATGGAGAGACTTCTGGTTAGTCAAAATTTAAAGCAAAAGATGACACTGCATAAAGTTTGCAATAAAGCAAGAAGTACATTAGCCCCCCCCTCCCTGTATCCACGGGGGATACATTCCAAGACCTATTGTGGATACCAAAACTGCTGATAGTAGCAAACCCTATATAGCCTCTCCTTGCTTAACGAAGTTCCGTTTTTGACACGTCTGTAAACGAATTAAGTCACTAAGCAAGGAACATACTATAATGGTAGTGGGTTTGTGTCAGCCATCTTAAGATATTGTTTTAATGTCACCTTTGCACCATTTATAAAAAAATTTAGTATAAATGTATTTTTAAATGTTTATACAGTTGTGTACTGTATATTAAACAGAATAAAAAAAATCGGCTCTTAATATGCATAATTTAGGTGTGCATACGTACTTGTTTACCAACGACTCACAAGCGAGTCGTCAGTAAAAGAGTATGTAGCTAAGCGAGACGAGGCTGTATGTAAGTTGTATGTTTACATATGTATGTATGATAAAATTTAATTAACAAATTATGCACAATAAGTAAAGAATTAACACTTTTTCACTGATGGGAAGCACTTTAGTTTCTTAGGCTTTGAAGAACTGTCAGCATCACTTTCTTTGCTTGGGGGCCATTGTTAAGCATGATAAACGGAAACAGCAGAAACCGAATCCACATTATGGGGGGTTCTGCAATGTAAGCAAATCCAAAGGTTATATTTCAACATTATTATGAAGGGGGTAAACAGTGTGTGGAATGGGGAGGTAGGTAATCTTGCCATACATTTGGAGGGCTTTGTAAAACCATTGATAAGGTTTTTCATATTGCTCAACCTTGACTACCTGATCATGGCATTACAGTACTTGTAATACCTTGCAGAGTTAATCACCCTCCTGGTGGAGAGACCCAGTTGAACAATGAAGTTGGACCAGAAAACTTAACAGTTAGGCAAGTCTTCTAATTTTTGTAACTTGATCAATATGCTAAATGAGGTTGTTTGTAGCCTAAAGATAATACATAAGCATATTACTCTTGCAGGGTGCTGAAACCTCCTGGTGGTGGGTCATCTATCTCCTTTGGAGAAGACGAGGACGCTAGGCCCAGCCCGAAGACACTTCCCCAGCAGCAAGCTCCACAGGAAAACTCCCCTAAAGCAGATACAAATGGTACGGCCACCCCTCAGTGTGAGAATGATGCTGCTGCCACAAAGGAAAATAATCCATTGGCTGCTACCAATGGGTCTGCTACTAATGGGTCACCCTCTGTTGGTTCCAACAGTGGTAGGTCCTCTAATTGTGCAACTACTCCAACTTCTGCAAAAAAATTAGATACTCAGAGCCGCCTCTTCGGGGATGATCCAGGCAGCGATACCAC
The DNA here is from genome assembly GCA_009830355.1 of Cherax destructor. Classification (NCBI taxonomy): domain Eukaryota; kingdom Metazoa; phylum Arthropoda; class Malacostraca; order Decapoda; family Parastacidae; genus Cherax; species Cherax destructor. The sequence continues at coordinate 445,103 of WNWK01000530.1, forward strand.
CCCTAGTCGCAAAGTGAGGGATCACCAACGAAGCAACATCTTCTCAGACGAGCCAGTGACAAAGCCTAGTGGAAGTGCCAATGGGCCCCGGGCAGGTATGCAGTATTTAAGAATGGCCAGCTGGGATTTTACTAAAATATCTAAACTTGTTTGGGTAATTTTTTTTTTTACATTGAATGTACAGTATGGGATATTAACATTGCTAAACTGCATTCTTAGCATTTAATATTCTTCCTAAATAGCTTTTGAAAAATATTAGCACTTACAAAGTCTGTTGTATAATACATAAATTTATAGAAGTGGGATACAATGTTTTCTTTTTTCTTTTAAACTACATTTATGCTATTCTAATTTTTCCTTAATCCTTCAGAAATGGCTTCAATTTCTGGTTCCTCCTAGAATTTTTTTTTTTACCTTAATCCATCATTCATTCTAAATCGTTCCATTTATAAAGTAATCACCAAGGACTGCATCACTTTTAACAGTGTTGTTAATGTTATAGTTTTCAGCCAGTTCCTAGTGTTTTTGTTAATCATAGGTACGGTACCTTGTCGTTCTAAGATGCAATTTTTCTTTGAAGATTACTAATGCCCTAAAATAACTTATGAACTATTAGAATAAAAGCACAGTACAGTCAAAAAATAGTAATGGTTACAGAAATGTAGTTAAAAGCAGTTGTGCTACAAAAGTAGTTCTAGCACAAATGTGGCAGTTATAACAAAGGATATTTTAGATACCAGGTAATAGAAACGAAAATAATATAGCATGGTTATGACTTACTAATCGGTGATATAATTTTAGTGGATAAGATGTGCTAATTTTGCATTGGGTTGGTTGGTTAGACTAGATTAGTTTTGTGTTTAGGTCTTTCATTAATCTAAAGAGCTCATGACCTTAACTTCTTGCTTGCCAGTTCATTCCCTTCCCCCAAATGCTGGGTCACTATAATTGGTAGAGCTGGAGCAGTTTGTCTTGTTTATTCCTCCACCCCAGGTCTTTTAACTAAACAAATTCCTTCAAAGCATATAAATAGCATAGATATTTAAGAATAAGTAGTTTATTTTGACATGATACATGGAATATAATAGTTGGGTGTACATGCCAAAAGCCCAATTGTATGCAGAGCATTTTGTGCAAAGTTAAAAATAAACTTAGGATTAGTAAGGTAATAACAGTTCATATGGTCATTAGATGAGTTAGTGAGTATAAGACTTGAATATTCTATTAGGTAATGCTATATGGCTTTAATAAGTCTAGTAGAGAATAATTACACTTGAATTAGTTGATATAGATTACAGTATTACAATAGAACAATTTACAGTATGATGTATTACAATTTAGTACTACATATTTAAAACAATGAAATTTAGATGTCGTAATTTTGAATTAGCGAGTAAGTGGTTGAGTAATCCTCAGCACAATATGCATTAATGAAATTGAAACAATTTTAAGTTGAGCAGTTTTAAATTTTTTTTTTTTAGTAGTAGCTTTTGAGCAACTGGTAGGTATTAGGTATGGTTTGTCTGGTTAATTTTGGGTGATTAGGTGATTTCTAAGTAGGGCTTTAAACTGATTTGCAGACAGGGGTCCTTTAGTGAGTTTTGGCAATGAATTCCGGACCTTCGGGCCTGTTTTTGTCCCTTACCCTTTCTATAGACTACACATCATGGTGGTGGTCATCTTACAACACTTGACAGCTCTCCTAGCTAGCTAGTCTATAATTTCTCAAAGTATTTAGTTGTTTTTAACAGTTCTTCTGATTTGGCTTATTTCCAACGAATCCATTTGAAACCGGTCCTTTGTTCACTTATTTCTTGGACGAATCCGGTTTGTGGCTGTTTTTTTTTTTTTACTAACACCTTAAAAGTAGATCTGTCTATTTGTATTGTATCTATTTATTGTAGTTTATGAATAGTAGTAGTAGCTTATGAATCCGGTCAGAGGATACCTAGTTTTCAACGAATCAGTTTGAATCCGGTCGTTGGTTCAGTTGTTTCTTGGACGAATCCGGATTGGTGGATCACTTATTTTGGACGTATCCAGTCTGTGATTTTGGACTAGCACATGAAAAGGACTACTGGAAGAATATTTAACAATAATACATGTATGTGTTCAGTTTGATACAAAAAAGTATAACTTGAGTGTTGGAGCAGCCGTGGCTTCTGAAGATGAAGATTACTGGAGGAATATTTGATTTTCGTTGTGTATATTGCGACCACAGCTAACTACAGGTTTAGTGTATTACCACAAACTGTATACATCACTCCATCACAATAAGTACTGATTTATTAGTTAATAGCTACGCTAACACTGTAAGGTTTCTGAATGATGACACTAGGTGGATGGTATCACTAAATTTTAGGTCGGGTACACTGGCAGGTTTAAAGATTATTAATACGAGCTGACCGGCATTGTAGGGTTCTGGCGACTGTTGGCAACTGTTTACCACATGAAACCTGCCTCCTTATGCCTAAATTCACCTTAATATTCACCTTACATTTATTTTGGTATCTTATCTATATATTACAGTACCACTGTGATAAACACTATAACACTATGTATGACACTATTATCTTGGAGAGACTTTCCTCTGGCAAAAAAAGTTAGTTATTTGCACATGGTACACTAAGCCTAAAGTCCCCTCTTGAGAGTATACTCTGGCAGGTATTGCACACTAATTCTCCTTTTTGATGCAGTGTGTACTATTCTGCTAGATTGGTTCCAAGTGCTGGAGGGATGAACCTTAAGTTCACATAAGTTTTGTAGATATTTTGGGAGAAATTATCTACTTGTCTAGCATGTTAGAATTTTTTTTTTTTTTTGTTCTTAAAACTATTTTTGTAAATACTTCCTAGCTTTGTGGTAACTTTTATTACCTTCATACTTTAAATTAAACCTTTAGTTTTAATCTTTCGGAAAGTTTCTAGCCACAACATGAACTGTTTGCAGATGGGCTCTAGATTCTAATTAGACTGCTTTTCGAAGCAAGCAGCCTGCTTTATTTTAAATGGTTTCTCTTTTTAGAAGCTAAACATAAGGCAGGTCTGAATTCCTAGTTAACCTGCTCATCTATTTGCATTTCAGACCTCTGAAACTGCTTGTTTGGAATATCATGCATCCTGTGTGCTAAAAATCTGTTAACTAATCTGCATATTTTGTAAAAGGTACATGTATACTGTAAGTACACATGTACATTTTCATTTGCATTTTAAGGGACATTACATATTACTAGCTGTGCCTGCTGTCACCTTAACATTGTGAGGTTTGAGTGGTTTGTGCCTAGGGGTAGGGACCTATTCTCTGGGGAGGGGGGTACCACTCTGCCCACAAGGTGTGTGACTTAAAAAACCAGCATCACTGTTGGCATAAATGGTAGGGATATTTTCTTGTCTAAATTGTGACACTGATACCAATGACATTGAATGAATCAAGGATACGCATTGCATGGTATGAAGAAAATATTGGGATAGTTTCACTTGCTTGTGATTATGTAGTGATGAATGAATCTGTCATTGTAAATTTGATAGTAAAGGAATAATGCCAAGAGTACAGAGTGACAAGTTCTAGTGCTTTGTAAATAAAACAAAAAGGGAATTGTCCCAGACAGTAAGGACATGCCACTTGAGATGCATTTTGTGATAATTGCATCAGTGTAGCAGTGAGTTGTAATGGTTTGGGTTAAATAGTATTTTGAGGAATTATATTTTTTAGACTTATTTACTGCTTTTATGGATATGTAGTAACCTTTTTGAATAAAGGTTCTGTTATACTGAGCGTTTAGCCTTTAAACGTTCTAAATTTATTTAACCGTCTACATCTCTAGTATAAATTTATCTAGAGATCACTGGCTTAGTTGGCCAGGCCACATGGTTTACTACCAGATACTATTGTTTCTTAACAGCTGTCAAACCTTCAAGGAAAGTTCCTTCAATGCCAGTGAGGGAAACTTTATGCAGAGAATTGAACCTGTCCTCCTTAGATTAAGCTTTGTTGCCTTTTATTACCTAGACCAAGACCCCTGACGGTTTTGTTTTCCCCATAAATGTTCGGTAATAATGATTGTAGATTTCTGCACATGCTGTACTGTCCTAACAGCTTGGTTGATGCATTTCACAATGTTCTTATTACTTGGGAAGAGCTAAACTAGTTGACCTGGTGTAACAATTTAAAATTCCTGGTTGGCAAGCACCAACCAAGCCTGTTGAACTGCAGGAGTAGGATAACTCAGAACATGAAATTTAATTATTAGTTTAATGGGACTAAATGCTTACCTCTCCTTACTTATCCTCTCACTTCCCCACCTTTGCTCTGTCCCTCCTTTCCCCTTTTTTTTTTTTTTTTTTTTTTTAAACAAATTCTGGTTACCCTTTTTTTTTTTAAGTTGTTGATAGTGTGTAATGAATAGTGATAGATTTTGAATAGAGCTTATGCCATTTTGAAATGTTCCCATTATAAATTCATACCAAAGTTCTTGGAAACTAGAAATTGTAACTGAAAAAGACTTGTCAACATTCATGGGGTTGCATTGAATCTCAGACTGGTAGTGATAAATTACACATGAGCAACACTTGGGTATCTTTAGGGTGAAAATGTTTTGCCACAGTGGCTTCAACAGTCCAGTACAAAGAAGAATGAAGATCAAGATTGGACTGATTACCTCGCTCTGATCTTCACCGTTCTTTGTATTTGACTGATTAAGCCATTGTGGGTGAAATATTTCCGGAGATACCCAAATGTTGCTCATGTGTCATTTATCAACTTGTCACTTCTCTGAACCACTTATCTACATATCGGTAACAAGTCAAGGTATTCCTTTTGCAATGTTCCAAGTTTTATATTTGCCTAATTAGATTACAGTAGGAGCCCCGTATCCACGGGTCTGGTTTCCAGTTTGTTATCCATGGTTTACCATGCCTTGAAAATAATCTTTAATTTTGCTTAATTACTCGAAAGCACTAAAGTCTAAGAGAAATCACGAAGTGCTTCCCTGTGTGTAAACTAAAAACTACGTATATAGTATATAGGGTTCACTACTATCTGCATTTTCGGGTATCCGTGGTGGGTATTGGAACGTACACCTCCCCTGCATATATGGGGGTCTTACTGTATTATAGTAAAAATTCTGAAGTTTAGAATAGGATGTATTTTTGAATGGTTTTGTTAAAGATGTGCTGAAACAAATTTAGGTTGAACTTTTTGTTGAATTATAAATTGACAGGTACAATATTGCACTCTAAAAATATTTTTTGCACATTACTTGCTTAATGGCAAATTATCCTGCACCAGCTGTTAAATTAAATAATTGCTGCTTATCTCTTGCTTAACAGCTTTCTAACATTGAAGGTAAAAATTGGGGTCGGAAACTTCTCGCCTGGGTGATAGTCTTTAATTCTTGTATTCTAGCAGGTTATGCATCAAATGTTTCGTGAAGACTTGTTGAAATTATATAATACTTATTACTCCTTTGTTTATAAAGGGAAGAGGGAGTGAACTATTAAAATTAAGTTGACACATGTTGCGATGAAACTAAATTTGTTCAAATGGATATTAACTGTTGCATTAATCTGTAAATAGCTTATCTACTTGATTTGCTTTTCAAATTTTAGAGGCTTTATTTTTCATGTGGGTTCAGAATTTTGGAACTGAAGCCATTTTTTTCTTTAATCCTTTTGCATCTTTTAGCTAAATTATTGTAAAAATTTAGATGGGTATCATATCACTTTAATAAATTAATGCCAACGTTTTTCATAAACACTGGGATTGATTCAAATTGGCTATAATGTGGGCTGCATTAAGTTTCCAGGTTTACTAATGTACTCGGTTTTGCTTTGCTTGCTGGTATTGTGGGTTGATGTGCACAAATTTCTGGAGCTTGAGGAGCCTTTTGAAGCTGTGATAGTTTCTGTAGGTAGCTTTGCATGAACAAACACCTCTCTCTCAAGTTTTAGAGATTGTAGTGAAGCTGGATAGGGTTGAAGGTATGGGATGTAAGGTTGGATTTCTCACATGCATGGGTTGTGCACCATTCTTGTAGCCTTAAATACTCGCCAAACTTTCAAGGCTTACTTATCCTGCTTTATTCACACGATAGGTGCCCATTTTCACTAATCACTTGTAATTCATACACTGAAAGAGGCAAAAGGATGCAGGGAAAGAAAGAAATACTTCAGTCTTGCATCCCCAAATTCTGTGCCCCTAACAACTAACCTATCAGTAGCTTGTAACAAGATTGGCCTCCTTGCTCTACAATGCATGCCATCAGTGTTTTGTCGGACGTGGACGCGTCGGGATCCAGTTACTGGGGTGGGTGTCCTGTGCTGGGACATCCACGCTCCTCGCTGTGCTCCCAACAAGAGGAAAGGTAACAAAAGTGACAAAGGTCTGTTGGCATGGGTTCAGCATCCCTGAATGTCCAGGTTGCTATATCTAGAGTAAAGCAAACCATTGGTTAGTTTAAATTTTGTCTAGATTCACACTGGTTCATCTAAGCCAAACTGCATTAGATTAAAAAATGAATGAAATGGTATTCTTTAATGTGCATGTATTGCTAATATTGTTAAATATACATTACCTTCCCAGTTCTAGTAAACAAAAATAGCTTAACTGCATCATTGTTTAAAATCCTTGGTAAAATCTGTTTTTTTTTTTAATTTTGAAAGTCTTCTACTAGCAACACAAGCAGTCAATTATGAAAATTTATTTTTTATTCTTGTTCTGCCGATATTGCCCTGTTGGGACTTAGTTAACTCAGGCTTACAGACCTTAAAACTATTTCAAACCACAGCTTCTATTGGCCAATTGCTTAAAGCTTATTAACTTATGGGTGGTGGTGGCAGCAGCATCATGTAATATGGTAGAATTATTTGGGATATGACAACTTTTTAAGCCGCCTTGCATCTCTGGTATGGTACATATTGAATTTGTCAAACTAGTGTGCATACTCTGTAAATGACTAGACCTGCTATAGTTAATTTAAGTCTATAGGCCTGTTACTGCTAATACTCTGAAAATTTAGTATTTGCTGAAAGTAGTGTAAATATATGAAAAAATTGATTAATATTATTTATGCTGAAACTTAGTATTTTAGTGTGCATAACTTAAGCCTTTTATAATCATGAAATGAGTCTTTAATTTCAGTAGAACCAGTGGTAACAAGTTTTGACAATTTGCTTCTAACATTTGTGTCTTTTGCAGCTATTAATCCTGCAGCACGTGACAACCAGGAGACGAAGACTCCTGAGCAGCCCCAGCAGAAGCAGCGGCAACGTGTTCCTCCGGGTGGCTTCTCCACTCAGCTGTGGTAAATCTAGGGCCTACCACACCACTTACCCTTGCCTAAGACTTCATGTGCAGGCATTCTCTTTGGAACATTAACAAAAGCTATTTGGTATGACCAACATGCCTACTGGAAATGTAGCTTGTAACATGTGGTGATGTTTGCTTGTATAACATTAAAAGCTTTGTTTAAATATGATGGCTGACATGTAACTAAAGGTTTACTTAGAAATACTCTGAATTATTTTGCTCTGTCATAAAATTTAAATTAGATTAATTTTGATGTACAGTAATATAAATTATAAAAGCACATATAATTTTAGTTTTACTATACTTCTGCTGAAATGCATAAATAGTACTTCTGCTGAAATGCATAAATAGTGCAGAGTATCTATCCTTTACCAAACATAGCAAGGCTCTTCTGGTTACTTTTTCCTTTACTTCAGGATTTAGTGAGCTGCATTAAGCCATGCAATGGTATGGCATGCCATATCTGGCTTTCATTTGTTACACAAATGACAAGATTATAAAAATTGCCATACTTATTTGTTGCTCAATCATTTCTAATACCATTAGAGGTTGGAATAACTAAAGTTTTGTAGGGCCATTCATTAAAGCCATTCCATGTACTTTTAAGAATAATTACTCCAGCAATGGAGTATTAAAAAATGTACCTAATGGAGTGTTAAGTGTACCTAATGTTCCATCCGTTAAATGTAAATCACTTTTTTGTAAGGTAGCTTTTATTTCCTAATCTAAAAGTTTACCCAATTTAAAAATATCACAATTGTAAACAATAACCCTTTGTTTACATGTACCATCATCTGTGATAATTTTGTTATTGCTAGAAGGGTCAAAATATAATTGTAGTATCTCAGTTCCACTAACATTTGGGAATGCTCCTTTATAGAACAGGCTCCATTTGGCTGTAGCATAACTTGTTTGTATTAATTTTAATAAATCTAATATAATCTCTTATGTTTTTTAATCCATAGTGGACAAATTGAGTAGGTATCCCTTCTACTCTTCATGTACATAATGTATTGGCATTTTATCAGTTGAACATTGGAACTTGCCCTCAAAAATTTATAACAATCGTTGTTAGGCTACATTAATCTTCTCACGTGTAGAGATGCCAGACACTTCTGTTAGCTCATTAGTTTAGTGTTAAGCTGTCCTGTATATTAGCATATAAAGATAAAAGGCACAATACTGTGACTGGAAAACTACGCACGCAACCCTTGCATAGAAGAAAGAAACTTAGGACTTTTCGGTCCAGCTTAGACCATTTACTAGTTAATGGTCTAAGTTGAACTGAAACCATATTTATTTCTACAAGTACATGTACAAAGTATACAGGCCTAGCTGACATCAGTGACATACTAGAAAGATGCTTATGCAGAGCATTTCAGGCAAATTTGTTCCAGGATGTGACCCCCACCAGTCAACTAACACCCAGATACCCATTCTATAGTGATAAGTGAACATGGACAGCAGGTGTCTTTTGGAAACATGTCCTAATGTTTTCCAGCCATACCGGGGATTCGAAATCGGACCTCAGTGTGAGCTGTGGGATATTTGTGTATTGGCGCATATAATTTCAATGCCCAGATGCATTCATTCTTAACACTGACCTTGCTGAAAGTCTCTTCCTTTTAGAACAGACTTGCTCAATAGACCAACTGTTTACATCAGTTATTTTACATTGTTCACTTTCTAACCCTAATTCTACTAACCCCAAAGTTATGTACATCACCACAGCCCTGTATGAACCATGAAGGTTAAACACATTTCTCTTGTATACAGTAGACTGTTAGATAACACTACTAATTGTGTTCCTGAAAATGATTTACTCAGATTTCCATGTAAACTGAATCAAAAAACATATGGGGAAGACAGGTTTAGCGAGTTCATTAGATTACCCCTCCCTTTCCCCAAAAAAATTACAGGTATCTAAATCATGTGATAATTGTATGTGGATGCAGTAATAAGTTATATTTTACAAAATACTTTTTTTCAGAGATTGCATAAATATTACTACTAGCCTTAAATTCTGGTTATTGGTGCATGCCGATTTTGATATGTAGAGGAGCATGATATGGCCCTACTGGGTTGAGGTGGAAGGTTGGGGATAGTTTAGCCGAAGTGGATCATTGAGAGACATTCACTGTTAATGGTTGTACTAGTTCTGAGCTTCTGTACTGCATGTCTAGTCTTTCACCCTGTATTGCATTATACAGCAAATGGTAAGGCATCAGCTGCTCTAGACTCCATTTCAGAGCATTGCTTCTAGATTTGTCAGGGTCCTCCTTAGTGAGTCTTGATAGTTTTGAAACAATGAACTGCTCATGTATCTGTTGCAATGCTAGCTTTTTCTTCAGGTTCTACCTGGGTTATTCATTGCACAAGTTTGTATATTTGCCTCATTCAAACCATAGGCTTGTGCCATCTACATCACACATGCACCACTCTTTAAGTTCATCTAATATCTTCATTTTCTTCGAAATGCCAAGAATTTCTTTGCAGTTCCAGGATAGCATGTGTTCTTCTTAGGTGCCATTGTCACTATCCAGAGAAGTTGGGATGCTGAAAAGTTAACTCCCAAACACAGGCAGAGTATGGTATTGGATGCATACAAACATAGCACTGGGTGAGGGAGTTTTGTTTATGTAGGCCTTTCCCATGAGACAATGAACTCGCCCTGAGGCTCACTGTGAGGCAGAGGGGAAAGACTGTGGTGCAGGCAGTTTTTTTCTACATGAATTCAGTGTAAATCAATTTTATATATTTGCCAAAAATAGGCTTCAGTTTTGCAGCTGTTAGAGCAAAAACATGTTATCAGATGGTCCATTGTAATTACTTTGCTCTGAACCTTTAATTTCATTAAAGTATTGTGGCCCAATGTAAGGGGTCTCATCAACACTTAATGGTCAAAGTAATAAAACGTTCAGTGGTGGCAAATTCCAACTACAGTACTGTCCCATACTTGAACATAGAAAACCACTATTAAGGGGGTTTTCCATATTCAATTATTCCAAATTTCCTTGTTGCCAGTGAAAGGCCCTTGATCCAAAACTTAAACTACCCTTACTTTCCTTGGGTTAGATCTGGTTTTCCT